>JAPMOB010218503.1:0-11248 GCA_029875015.1 Lepomis gibbosus | reverse complement strand
TGTGTGTGTGTGTGTGTGTGTGTGTGTGTGTGTGTGTGTGTGTGTGTGTGTGTGTGTGTGTGTGTGTGTGTGTGAAAACAAGAAATTAACTCACTCCTGCACCGTCAGTCTCTGCCAGTCGGGAGGTGTAGCGTGCGATCAGTTTGTGCTCCTCATCTTGCCTGCTGGGACTGTCCACACTACTAACACACACAGAGAGCAGAGACAACATAAAATCAATGACTGCAACATACACTAAACAGCATTTATAAGGTGTAAATCTGTTTGTTTTTTTAACCTGTTAAATGTCCCCTGTGAGTAACTGTAGTGGGATAAAGGGTGCCTAATACTATAACTGATAACACTTTACAGTGCATTCTGCTCTCTAATAACAGGCATGTACACGGCCCAAAAGAGTAGAAAATGTTGCTACTTATGCAACTAGCAATACAGTAACAGGACAACCCCACATAAATCCCTGTAACAACAGCAAAGCAACCAATAAATAGAATAAGGAAAAACTTTAAAGTAAAAAGAAAGTTCTGTAAGTTGTGCCAAACAAGTGTATTTGTAAACATGCAATATGATTCTATTTTTTTGTGTTACTACTTCCACAAATAACCAAAGATTACCCTAAAATCAGACGCTGGAAATGTTAGCTTTACACTACGGATTTAAGCTAGTTCTGGGCAATATGGGCAAAAATGTTATCACGATACAACATTTCATATAATTCAATATCGATATGATATAATTATCACAATAAATGTCAAATCACAATTTCTTCTGATTTTGCTCCAGAGTGAAAAGAAACCAGATTTTTTATTGTGATTTTAAACTAGGCTCTTTATGGTCAGAACATGACAAACACTTAATGCCAAACTTGGATCACTTAACAGTTCTGAGGTAGAACATTCAAAACAATTATGATCAAATCTTTTTGTCAACAAATACGCATGAGTAAAATTAAGTAAAATCTTTCAGTCCCTTTTCCTCAACAAAATAAATATGTTTATAGAAAAATAAGTGACAATTAGTTTGTGATCCAAATAAATTTAAGCAAAGATTGATTGTTTATTGAGATAAATTATATCGCTAATATTATTATTGTTGTTTTACTGCTCAGCCCTACTTTAAGCTATTAAGAAACTTCTGTTCACTGACTACATTAATTTAAAAAGGATGCTGGACACATCTATGATGCTGAGGTAGGAGTTGGGATGTTCTGTGTTTTAACTGTAACTGGCCACTAAGTGTAAATGTTGCCCCAGGCGATGACAGCGTTTAAATCATTGGCTAATGGAGTCACAGTAAACAGCACAACCTGCACACAAACAGCTTGGAGAGATAATTTACACAATGATTTTATTTTTACTACAATGATGATAAACTACACTAAAATTATCACATTTGGATACATTTGACTAAGTTAAGGCCTAACTGTACTGCACCTTGCTCCCCTCTTTACAGCTTCCTCACTGTCTTATGTAACCACCCCAGCTGTGTCCCTGCACCTCTCTCACCATGGGCTGCTCTGGAGGCGATTCACATAAGCAGCGATTAGAGCGTGTTCCTCGTTCATGCGCTGAGCGGCTGCCAAACTGGATGAGAGGAAAAATAGATAGGAAATAAACAGTCAGCATCACATCACTGATTATGATCCTATCTCACCAATTTACAGGAATTACACCGGCAGCCATGCATTTTTGATGGATGTGTACGATTGTGTGATGCGACAGATTGTTTCAGTATTGTCAACATAGCCCTTTTTCTGCATATCTATGCTGTCAATTCACATCATTCAGATTAGAATTTAATATATTCTCGTTAACTATATTTCATATATCATGACATATTTATTTTTAAACAATAACATTTCTTACATATTTTTCATTATGCTTTTTCCACACTTCAGCACATTGTATTGCTGTTACTCTGCATACGGTGAAAATATAATCTTTTTTTGGTTTGGTAAGATTGTATTTAATCATATCACACTTTGTCAGGAATGGAATGATAAAATCCTGTATTCAGTCCTCCAAAGCTTCTCAAGATGGAAACAGGCACTCAGTGTCTAACTTTAAAAAAAAATTAGAAAATACGAACAAAAACCTGGAAAATCTATTAAGAAAGCCAAATCACATTTCCCCATGAAGCAGACAAGGAAAAAAGGTATTGTAGATCAGATCCAAGAAATTGAGATACTGTATATATCCTTTGGTTGCAGCATTTTGGGATCTCTCTGGCACCACAGACTTGGACAAAATGCCCATCCCAATTTTCTAAAGCCCATGTCGAAATATATATTTATCGCTTCATCATACAAAAAGTCCAGAATCACATAAAACAATGAAAAGCAGCAAAGTCACCGAATTTAAACACTAAAAGTGGGTAACGTTGCAGGAAAAAGACCAGTGAAATTGTTGCGTAAGGCACACACATTTCATTTCCTAATCAGCAAAATAAAATTGGCAATGGGTTTAAAGTTTGTGTAAAAGAAATATATGTTGACTCAAGCAAGTTACTACCCATGGCCTTGAAGGTGCAATGTGTAATAATTAAAGCTACTCTCCACATGTGAAACTAACTTGGCAGTCCTAGTAGATGGTGGAGTATAGGAGAGGTCTGGGCTATACTATTAATCTATTGTCTCACAAGTGGTATTACAACACATGACGGGCCGAAGTAATCTGGTTAGCATGTTAACTTCAGCAAATATCTCTGCAACACAATGCATACACGTCATAACTGTTACTTCACATTCTGTTGATGTTAACTAATTTTTACAATCTTTTCAACAAATTGGTCATGTCTTAAACATTTTATCTTTAAACACCAGAAAATTGCAATATTCTAATCCGACAGAGCAAAATACGACAAACACTAAACTGGTATTTTTCCACTCTTCATGTCAGTCTTTACCTCTTGGAGGACTCGGGCACTGATGAGGACAGCAACATGGCCTCACTGGTGTTCCTAATAGGGCGAGAGGGGCTACACACACACACACACACACACACACACACACACACACACAAACACACAAACACACATGTTTCAAACACATCAATATCAACAGTAGAGTAAGGATGACAACATTAAAATCATTAAATCACAAAGTCCTGCCTGTCAGAAAACACACATTCCTTCACTAACACTCACACTCTCACGTGCCTTTGAGTGCAATCATGCAATAGTGAATTGTGTGAGCAAACACAGACAGGGCAAAGATCACCAGAGGGAGAGAAAGAAAGAGAAAAAGAGTGAATGCAGATCTAGAGGGAATTGAAAAAAGACAGAAATTCAGAGAAATGCAAGTCTGGGAGAGGAATGACGCGGCATCATCATAAGCATACTCACATGAGCGCTAAGTGCAGTCTCTGTGTGCTGGCCTGAATATGTTCCCAGTGCTTGGAGGTCTGTAATGACCCAGTCTGCTGATGTTTGAAAAAATCAACTGTGTGGATCTTACCACAAGGGGCGGAGCAACCTAAGTGGTTGACTATAGAGGTGGGAGGTCTCATGCTATCTGAACTCTGTGTGTACATGTAACTGCACCGGTGATAACGGACCAAAATGGAATTTTAAGCCAAGAGTCTGCTTCTTGGTAATAAATGTTTCACTTTCCCAAATGAAAAATGTTAACTTTCCTGTTAGAGCTTCAATTGTACCAGTGCCTGCCTGAAAAATTACTGTTGTATGCACTTCTATATAGGGCTGGTGTATAGTCTTTCAGAGGAATTGTATTGTGTCAAAATGTTTAAACACTGTTACAGAATGTTGTTGCTGCTGCTGCTCTAAGAAAATTGTAGTTGAAAAGTAACACGTTATAAAGGTTTTTATAAAAGCCCTACTTCTGTAACTTTGACTTCAGAAGTACCATGTGACATTGTTTCTACCCATTATGTTTGGTAACAGTGCTATTTCCAATGCCACTGACTGCAAGACCAAGTAACAGCGGCCAATGTGGCAATGAGTGGTAATTCCAGGCTAATGGCAGATTGAATCTTGCTATAATCCCTTAAGATTGTCTTGAGCCACCTGCTTTATTGACTTTATCATTAAGCAAAGTGACTGAAGGTGAGCAAGAAAGGGAACCAAAACCAAGAAATAACAAGCGTCTTTTCAGTGAGGTACAAACACAGACTGTCCAAAAGAAGTGTATGCAGCCAGTGTTGTGAGGTCTTACACTATGTTGGCGAGGTTTAGGGTCCTCTCGGGTTCCTCTGGGTAAATTGGATGAGGGGGCTCTCTGGACGACACACAGCCCAAAGTCCTGCTCAGGGCTCGGCCTAACTTTGTCGCCGGTGACTTCTACACACATAACCAAACACACACACACACACACACACAACCGCCAGGTCAATATTTAGAAACTGTGGGAGTTTGACATTTTCTGCAGCAGTGTAACTACACTTAAGGAGAGGTTTGAACTCCATGGATAACAGAGCTATACTTGCCTTCAAGAGCCATACTTGAATACAAATCCATAACCATGTGGTTCTTTGTTTGTGGTGTTAGGTGATCTCGGTATGGATAGCTTACCAAGATCATTACTGACTAAGTTTGATTGAGGTACAGTATGTCCAGAAACTCCTTGAGGACATGTGGGTGATAAATTACAATGAAAATACATATAACATAAATTATATTTGAACTTGGAAGCATATTTTTTGGTTTTAATGTGTTTATTACCTGGTTTGCATTTAAGTAAATGTATTATATTATTATTATTAATCAATGTCACACTTGTATCAAGTCAAAACTATTTAAAGCCAAGAGGTTAAAGATCAGACAATTATCGTCAAGTTCTGGATTCAGTTTCTAATGTTTATTCTTTAAGTTAATTGTTTTAAGGTGGATACACCTCATCAAACAGAAAGGAGAAGCAGATGTAACCCTGTTTCCTTGGTGTTGCAGTAGAAACGTGTACTATATAATTGTGAAGTGAAGCAAATGAACTAAGAATAAACTGGACCCTAAAACATAATCCTGTAGGAAATGACATGTAAAGTCTGCTGAGGATTATTAGGATGAGTTTCCTGTGAAGATTCGATTAGACAGGCAGGAACTGCACTAGCAAAGAGATTTATCCCTTAAACTGAAACATTAATAAGACAAATTATACCAAGCCTGGGTGATGAATAATTCAACAACTATGTTTCCATCTATTAATATATAATTTCTTCATTGAAAACATTTCCCCTTCAAGTTAGTGCAACTCTTTTGGAATGTCTTATCATTTTATAGGATTTTTGGAACATACATCATAATTAGCAAAAAGTTAACAATGTTTCGATGGAAATACACCTGTATTTGGCTACTGACTCCCTGTCCGGATTTATCAAAATAATAAAACTGACCGTCGCGTTTAATAAACTCACCCACAATTCAATTTTCACAGCAGCAGGTGCGCGTATGTGGATGGAAATCAACGTGGTACTGTATGACATCTGCACTGGTGTGTTCACTGTCGCTCTGTGCTTGTAAATTTCCACAATGTCCACAGCTTGCAATGTAATACCACATAACATGTTCTCGTCAAAATGCTAAAATGAGCCGCCAAATATTCTTTGGCAGCTATTAATATACCTGGCCGGTATATATACACGTGGGAATATATAAGTATATGTGGGAAACACTGTATTTAAAGTTGTGTAGGTCTATATTTTGTTAATATTACACCATAAACCTATTTTACTGTCTTCCAACTGTATGTCACGAGACTATTTTGGTCCAATCATGATTGAGTGATCATGCGTATAATAATAATAATATATATATATTATATAATAATAATAATAATAATAATAATAATAATAATAATAATAATAATAATAATAATAATAATAATAATAATAATAATAATATGAACCGACCCATGGATTTTGATTTACACCCCTAGTTTAAATGAACTACTTTTAGTCTTAACCCTCATACAGCCCTGTGAAGAAGTGAGGACAAGACAAAATATCATGTCATGTCTTACTTTCCAAGTGCCCCACTGTAAAGGTCTAAATTCATAAAGGTTCTCACCAAGATGAAGGTCCAAGAACCACACACACACACACACACACACACACACACGGATTGACCCCTGGTGTGACGAATGAGTAACCACACAGTGACTCACCCAGGACGAGTGCTCCTTCATCTGATGCTGGTTGCTATGAGAGCCGCTGGCATTGCCGCGCCAGAAGCAATTTTGGCAGAGCTGGTAACCACGGCAACGAAGGCAGCGATAGCGGAAGCCTGTCATACCGTTTCCACGACAGAAGGAGCATGACACAGGATGATAAACTGAGAGACAGAGAAGAACCAGAGAGACGAAATCTGTTAACCACAGTGTTAAGAGTCTCACAGGTCGAGCAAGAGGAAACACAGCTGCCCTCCCTCTATAGCAGGTGGTCAGGAAAATCCAAGATGGAGACGTACTAGTCAGGCTGAAACTTGACTTTAGAGGCCAATACTGATACCAATATTTGAAAATTATTAATAATATCAACTTATATTTATTTGTTTAGATTATTCTTCAATCTATCAAATATAAAATATATACTTTTTGGCAATGTCTCAAACTTGTTTAGAACTGTGATTAAAATATGTCTGAACCAGCTTATGTTACAGTTACACAATAAACAGTTACAGTTAGACAATAAACTTTATAATCATTTCAGTTTCAAACATTAAAGTTTACTGGAAATTAAAAACATGAAACAAAAACAGGTTACAAAATAAATTTGAAAAAATAAAGCATGTTCTGCTGGAATTTACCGTAGTGCCAGTCAATAACATTGGCCGGCTAATATAAGTTTGTGTGTATGTATGTCGTGTGTTATTGTGTGTGTGTCTGTGTGTACCATGTTCCACGTTGGCCAGGCGGTGCATGAGAGGCAGCCACACAAGACACTGAGGAGGTTCAACTACGATGTCCAGGAACATGTTGAGCATCACCCTCTTCTACATCGGTAACAATTACAAAAGACAAAACTCTTCAGGAACTCAGAAAAAGTCCTAATCAAAAATGAACCATTAGAATCAAATTCAGTTTTTATAATCCTGTGTGAAGACACTGAGTGTGGATAATATAATACCATTGTTAGGAATAGGAGGCAAATAGAGAAAATCAGATTTATTATAATCTATGAAATCAATCTGTATAATAAAGAACGGATGGATGAAACATGTGAGCGTACCTGTTGTGGGAAGCATGAGCGTGCTAAGGTGTGTGTGTAGCCAAAGGACGGTCCTTCATGTACAGCGGTGGGCAGCCTGAGAGCCTCCCTCAGAAAACCATCAAACTTGGACTGTACCAACACGGCACTGGAGTCAGATACCTGAGAAAACACATCTACACACACAATTAGGAAAGCATTGCAGTAAATTATATTAATTTCCATACACATGTACTGTGGACTGACCAAAAACTAAACGTATATTTTAACAGTTAACTTTGTGGGAAATAGTTTTGTGTCTCCTTTGAGTAAACCAACATAAGAAAACAGCAGCACTGACATGCATTTTCCACAAGGTGGCACATATGTGACATGTACTGTATATATCTCTCTATACATGCTGAAATTCACACTGAAAGATTGAGGTACCCTTGAATTGTGTATATTTTCAGTGTAGCTGCCAAAGTGCTGTTTCAAATATCAGAGCTGTTATTTCAGAAAACAAATGCAGAGAGACATTTCTCTCCTCTGTCAGCAAAATCAATAGACCAACATGCAGTGTGGTAACAGAGGAGCACAATCCCATATTGTTTCAAACCTTCCCCTGTTGGAATTTGTTGACATTTTAGCCAAACAGTTACTGTACAGCATCAAGTTCTTTTTATCCATTTTATTATTTCAGTGATTTTAATGTGCATTTAATGTGTAACTGTTATTACTTTGTGAGATTATCCAGCCTTGTAAATAGGCCAATTTAACATTCCACCAAGCGGCTTCCATCTTGGGTTAATTAATGCAGTCAAAGTTGCAGGGATGATCACTTAATCATGACTGGACCAAAACTTGACACACAGTTGGAGGACAATAAAATTGGTTGAAGGTGTAAGATTTACAAAATACAGGCCTACAGCTTGCACTAACACAGTGATTTCGACATATACTTTACTTGGGTGGGACGGCTAGGTATATTAGCAACTGCCAAAGTATATTTGGCAACACAATTTAGCATTTTGCAGAGAAACACAGACAGAGAGATGTTATCTGATATCAAATTATTATCCATCCTCTTGCTCCTGGTAAGTTATCACTATCACTATTCCTTTTGTTTACACCCAAAGCCTACATGTGCTCAGTAAGTTCATGTCCGTTTACCGAGGAATGTTTTAAGAATTTCTGGGAAGTGTAACATAATTGATCTGTAACAGATTCCATGCCAGTCTTGATGGTATACGCTGATACTCACAGCGGAGTTTATCTACCAGTTTCCCTCCGCACAGTGTGGCCAGCATTGCCTTCACAGACAGCACCGTCAGACGGCTATTTGGTTCACTGAAACAAACACACACACAAACACACATGACACTAGAGCACAGTATATGTCACCCTCACTTGTGGCATTATCACATGTGGATATGTGTTTCACATTTAAACAGGATGTCAAGGTGCAAAAAGGGGAGCGTCCAGAAACACATATTTCCTTTCACAGTATCCACAGATTTCTCTATACTAACCTGTCGATGGCAGCGAGTAAGAATTCGACTAATAGGACGGTACTCTCTCGCGGGTTGATGGTGTGTGTGGTGGGCAGACGCTTGCTGAGCTGGTTGAACAGGGAGGACACTAGGTTCTCCAGTCTGGTCACAGAGATGCCGGCATTCAACTCCACGGCGTTCAGACCAGCGTCCCGCACCGCCTCAATCACGTTGTATATGTCAATCAGATGTACTGGAATGAGTCAAGTCAGTGAAATCTTCAATGAAAAGTATTTTTTATTCATTCCACTAAAAGAGAGACACAGGTAACATTTTAATCTTATTTTGTCATATAGACAAGTTTGTATAAACTTATTTGACAAAAAAATCTCTGCATTGACACAAAAAAGAAGCAACGGACTAAAATTCAAACTGTCATGTCATTCTCCTGATAACCAATGAAGTAGGCAAAGGTTGACTTACAGTTGCATCTCTTCTGTATGAATCTGAGCTTGCAGGCTGTTCGATATGTAGAGAGACAAATGCCATCAAAGTTCTGCTCCCCTGTGACCAAAGAAGAAGACATTTAGAAGCTCTGCTGTGTCATAATGCATCTGTAGTGGAGAAAATAAAAGCTCTGGGCTCATGACAATCTCATCAATCCCCAAAACCGTAGCCGCTCAGAATAAACTCCCTGCGCTTTTGATGGAGTGATATATTTATGAACAGAGAATAAATCTCATTTTAGTGTAAAAAATACAATCACAGAAATCTGTGTGCTCCTGGAAACAAGCAAATAAATAATTCCAAAGAGTTGAGAAGAAAAATCCATCCTTGGGTGCCTTGCACAGGTCATGTAAGGCTTATATTAGGGTTCAAAGGTCACTCACCCATCTCCACGAAGATCTGTCTCCCCTCTGCTCCTGATGGTGCTGGAGTCCCCCTCCCTCTGTCTCTCTGCCCCCCCTCCTCCATCACCATCCTGCACAAAACAGCAGGAGAACTCAGTACCTGGGTTTCCATCCAAATATTGAAAAACATTTTTATGCTCCAGTGAGGTGGAAAAGATTTTAAAGGAAATTCTACATTTATTTTTGTCAAATAAATAATGATGCAGTCCCACTATGGTCAATCTTTTCTTTCTTGCAGCTGAAAAATGTGTGTGGATATTCTGAGTGACCTCTGGAGAGGTCAGAGCTGCTATTGGCAGCATTTCCATGTCCATTAGTCGGTGCTATTGATATCATAGGGCTGCAAATAACGATTATTTTCATTATCAATTAATGTATTGATAATTTTCTCGATCAACCGTTTAGTTGTAAGGTCCAGAAAATTGTGAAAAATGTCGATCAGTGTTTCCCGAAGTCCAAGATGACGTCATCAAATGTCTTATTTTGTCCACAACTCAAATATATTCAGTTTACTGTCATAGAGGAGTGAAGGAACCAGAAGATATTCACATTTCAGAAGCTGAAAGCAGATAATTTGCACGCTTTTTCTTAGAAAAGGACTCAAAGTGATTAACTGATAATCAAAATAGTTGCGGTTTGATTTAATAGTTGACAACTAATCAATTAATTGACTAATCATTGTAGCTCTATAGGCAGCATTGTTACTGTTCAATGCATTGTACCAGAGTTAGCTTAAACCTCTCTTTCATCAGTTCCCCTCTTGTTTATCCGATGTCTATTGTCATTGCATGACCATTGTTTGTTGTTGAACGCATTTCCTTTTTGGTCTTTTGCAGGAAAAATGGTCAACAACAACTTCAAAGACCAACAGCAATCGATTCTTGAAAGGTTCTCTGTTTCAAATGGATTTGTTCAACATTTACAACAGAATGATGTAAAATTCAGATAAACCTAAGGAACTAAAAGGACGGAAAATACATGACTCTGACAAACGAGGCTCTGTGTGACTATAACTTTTATTTTTACACTTAGGTCTACTGCATGCATACCGACACACCCACCCACACACACACACACACACACGTTAGAGGCAGGTTTAGATTCAAATTCATGGCCACCAGAGGATAACTTGAGTGCTTGGTAAATATACACATTAATTAGAGTAGCTGATGAAATCTGATATGTAGGTTGGCATTTAGACAAGTTAACAAGGATGTCCAGAGAAGGAGAGGGGGGAAGGGAGGACTGTAAACGGAAAAAGTTAGCTGTTAACCACCGCTGTCAGGTGACACAGAAATCACCAGAGGATATCAGTTACCATGGTAAAAGTTACACTACACCACAAAACTGACACACATGCACTTACACAAATATTTGCATTCCTTGTATAAATGTGGTAACAAGCCAACCTCAGACACACACATCTTCTGCACTTGCACACATGCACACAATCTCACACACACACACACACACATTCCAAAGGGGATTTGAAAGCTTCCCTGGAGACTTCATGCTCCATCCAGACAAAAGAAGGATTCCTCCTTTCTCTCACTCTCTTACTCACTCACACAGAGACAAACACTCTCTAATAATTCCCATGCGTCTTTATACAGCTGTTTCATTGCTATTTCATACTCACACACACACACGCAAACATGACTGCTGATACCAGTTAGTCAAGTGCAACTTTTCCAAATGTCCTCTTACAAAC
>JAPMOB010218502.1:0-12869 GCA_029875015.1 Lepomis gibbosus | reverse complement strand
ATGCCTTCATCTCCTCACGACTTGACTATTGCAACTCACTACTCCTCGGCATCAGCTCAACCTCCATTAAAAGGCTTCAATTGGTTCAGAACTCAGCCGCACGACTCATCACCCGCTCCACATCCTGGCACCACATCACTCTGGTCCTAAAACAGCTACACTGGCTTCCCATTTCTCACCGGATCACATACAAAATCCTGGTCCTTACCTACAAAGCCATACACCACCTTGCTGTCTATGTGAGACTACATTTTCTGTTTCTTTCTAGTTTTTAGCGAGTGCCATTGTTGTTTTAGTTCCGGTGCACAACTTCACAACATTCACAACGGAATTAGTCCCACCCCTGGCACAGATTGGCTAATTGGAGCCAAGCGGCGCTCATTGGATTTTCAGATTTGAAGCTGCATTAATCAATATCTGATCAAAGAAAAACAAAATAAAAGTTTATACATACAGACTGCAATTTCAAGAAGTTGTTACAATATACCTTTTAGAAAAGATTTGCCTTGTTACATATCTAGTAGACACAGAACATCATGGTCATCCTATTTTAGGGGAACTGACAAATTAAAATCAGTGTTCACTGTCCATTTGACTCTTGTTTGGTGCACCAAATCCTGAGAAAAAAATCTCACCTTCAACACTAAGCATGTTAAAAGCTCAACTCTCATCACCAATCACTGGTTCACTTACAAATGTGTGTATTATTCATTGTGGGTAGATTGTGTACTGTTGACTTGTTTAAGTTTGTTTTCTGAAAATTTCTGTTTTTATGAGAGGGCTAGTTGAAAGCCTTGAGATCCTACAATAGCAACATGCTTTTACATTGTTTTTCAAGAATATCTGTTGTCTTTTCTACTCGTATCTCAATCAGTTGAAATCTACAATAGCACAGCTGACGCTAACATGACTAACAAGCTACAGCTCCCTCTCTAAAGGGATTTAGCTAGCCAAAAACCCCATGCTACAAGGTTAGGGACAATATATCAGAAAAGGACAAACCTGTGGTGATTACTTTCCCCGTCCCCACAGTTCTTTCAACCTTTCTCCCTTTTATCTCCACTTCCCTGTCGGTCTGTCTTGTCAGCAGTTGCCATGGCGTTGATTTGTGGTTATTATAGGGTATTAGGGTGTGAGTTGTCCCGCTAACCGTGTCATCCCAGAGGGATTGGACAGGGGGTTAGGAGAGTGTGTTTGCAGGGGCTTCAGAAGACTTTCTGTGTCAGGGAGGATTTAGAGTGACATTTGGTGTGGTGTGTTTACTGCAGCCAGTGTGTGTGTGTGAGAGAGAGAGGGAGAGATTTTTTAAATGGTATTTGATTTTGAATTACTTTTTGTGTGTCTGTCCTTACCTCTTCTGACTTCCCCAGTTGCATTTCAGCTTTTGTTCAAAGACCTGTGTTTTCCACACATGACGAGGCAAAGCATGGTTCAAATCAACAGCTACCCAGCTAAGTCACCTAAAGCCTCTGGCCTGCTCTTTTCAATGGACACCTCTCCCTTAGGGTCAAGTGGGATTGTGCTGTGTGAATTTCTGTATGCACGTGCGTTAGTATTATAGGGCTGCAGTGGAATTAGGAACATGTTCACTTGTATCAGGCATGGCATATATTTTCAGTAATGCTAGTGGAAACAGAATAAAGGCTTGACGTAGATGAAACTTGAGCTAGATGACATTTTATATATGCACATATAAGAAACTGTTATTGCTATTATCAGGTTTAAGAAAGCATCTAAATCAGTAAACTATCCCTAAAAATATGGTACTAAATTAAATGATTATCAAACTAGTCATGTAGTCAGTTAGACATTTAAAAATATATATCTCTTAAAGAAAGAGTAAACAAAATGGCATCCTTAATCTATATCTGATTCACCAACATTAACACAACTTCATATCTAAAGTCTGACATTTCAGCATTTGTTTTATGTTGTCATGGGAGACAACAAAAACCAGAGAAATGGGGACAGACACATAATAGATGGGGGGAAATGTGGACAGACCCACAGCAGGTAGTAGGTAGGTCCACAGTATGTAGGTCCAGGACCATAAGCACTATATTTTCACTACAGGATAAGACCAACAATGAAAAACGTTGTTGGTGTTTGGGAGTGATATCCTCCACGCACTGTGAAGTGAGGCAGCTCATCTGCAGGAGCAGGCGGTAATGGTCTGAAATCCTGTGCAGCCTGTTCAGGTAGAGAATAAAAAACTAAATAAAACCCATCCCTGCACAGATCTCAACCTTGTGTCTGTACATGTGTGTGCACCTCCACACCAAGACTTTACACCATCAAAACTTACTGACCTTTATGAATACTGCAGCAAGAATTTGGAACAAAGCTAACACATACCAGCGCGCGCACACACACACACACACACACACACTCACTTTTCCTTTTTCTCTTGCCACTTCATCATCTCTCATTACTTTTTTTTTTACTTACTCCTCTCTTTTGTATACCGATCTCTTCTTTTTTTACTCTCTATTTCCTTCCACATTTCCCCCACCCTATCTTTTCCTGCTCTTCCCATAAACTCACTATTCTTAGATTGTAATTTCTCTCCCTCCTCCTCTTGCCTCTTTCTGCCATCCTCTCTTCCTCTCGCCACCTGTCTTGACATAATCACTGCTGCCCTCTTCCTCCTCTTCTCTCTATCCTCTCTACAACTCTTTCCCCATCTTCTCTTACTGTACCATATTTGTTTTTCTGGGCACACTAAGCTTGTTAGCAGCGGGTGGTATGGGTTAGCTGGTGGCTGAGGGCCAAAAGAGCCTGAAGATTTAAGGCCATGGTCTGAGATTGGGAAATAAAAAAGTGCAAAGTGGTGTTATATTATGGCCAAATCACTCCAACCGCACACAGAGACACACAGGTTCAATCTACATCTATGCATAAACTAAGATTTTCTTCCTTTGTGGATGAAACGCACCTGAAACAGCATATTAAATCTAGTGACATTAAAACCAAAAACTTATTAAATTCTTTAAAAGGATCGCCTCAAACCGGATGCTTGCACATGCACAGCAGAGAAGTGGATTTCTCCCAGACAAATGCGGTTTTATCAGGACTCTCCAGGCCACCAAAGGGAAGGGGGGAGTTTTGCATGGTGTGTCAAGGATGGATGGATGGATAAAAGGGAAGAGGGGAGAGGGGGATAGAAACATGACTGGAGTTGCGTGAGGAGATGGGGCATGGGCTGGGTAAATGGGGGATCAGTTTTGCCCGGGGCTCATGGGGCCCCTTATCCAGCTGTGGATTAGGAATGCATACTGTGTGTGTGTGTGAGCTACTATGCATGCACCAGGCCATAGACATATTTTCATGTGTGTGCTTTACCATGGTTGCATGCCATATGCTCTATGCATTGCTTCATGCTTGATTTGTGCATGTGCATGATGGGATAATGACATCCTGCCTCTGAATTGTTCAGTGTATGTGTGTTTTGTGTGCAATCAAAACACACTTGGGTTGAATGTCTTGGCCCCCAGTGGTACATCCAAAGCGCTTTAGCTGAGCCAGGGAAGAAGAGAGAGATGCAGGAAGGCTGTAGAGATGGGGTGGAGGTGTGGGTCAGGGAGGAGGAAGGATTGGCATTTCAATATCCTGAGAGGATTACTGGCCGGGCTTTAGATGGCTGGTCCCCGCAGAGTTACATGGGCCTGAGAGATGAACGCATAAAGGGAGGAGAGGAGAGAGGGATGAATATAAAAGTGGCGGGAAGGGGAGAGGTGAGCAGTGTTGTGAGCATTGTGAGCAGGATGCCTTCTGGGTGCAGGGGAAAGGAATGGAGGCACAGGGTAAAGAGCAAAAGCCACTGACAGTAGAAACTTTTTTTGTTTGAACTATCTGGAGCTATCTGGTGCTTTAAATATTAAGTATCTTCGAAAACTGCTTAAGGAGTACATTTACAAGTTCTAATGTGTGGATAAAAGTTAGGAGCTGAGAGGAGGACAGTAAGGTCTAGAGATAAAAAGGAGGAAATAGAAGAGGTACATAAAGAGTCAAAATCTACTAGAAGCAAGTGAGGATAGAGTGAGACGAGCAGCACAGGATATAGAGTGTAAGAATACAAAAGAATAAAATTATAAAGCTGAGGGAAGTAGAAATAAAAAGGCACTGTGGTAGAATCCTGGTATCGGAATGGTGGAAGAAGTTCATTCACTTAAAAAGTGCAAGAGAAAATACTCCACTGCAACTACATAAATAGCTGAGTAAAAGAACAGTATCATCAGATAGACGGACTTAAAGTATTATATTAATGGGGTAGGTTTTGCAACACATATCTGTGTTAATATATTGGAATATTCATTAATGTTTTTTGTGAAATATGTAAGATATTTACCTCTTTGGCCCTAGGACAATTACTTTAATTAAATCCCCTGTGAACGTTTGAGGGGGATCTCTTTGGTGGAACTGCTAACAACTACAGCCTGGACCAAACGCTGCTTTTTTAAAAAGTGGTCTCTTGCAAAAAAGGTCGAACCACAAACAATGAAATGAACAATGAATTGTATTTTCATAAGCCTATTAAATGTATTTTGTAATGCAAAGTAACTGGTAACTATAGCGCTTAAATAAATGTAGTGGAGTAAACACAAAGAAGTAGTCAAAATTTAACTCACACTACTTGGTACTTATTTACTTTGCACCACTGTCTAGTATGTTATCTCCTGTAAAGTCAAAGAATTGAGGAAAAGCGAATATTGGATGTTTGAATGATGGAAGGAAGGAAGATAAGAGGGGAGGCTAAACAGAACTTTGGAGTTAGCATTGTTCCTGACTGTCTTGATTTAACGGCTCTCATGATTTTCTAAGAACTCTGGCTTCTGGCTTCTGAGTACACATTTCAGTTGGACTGCTTGAATATTTATAAGTTTGAGCATGAAGTAATTTGGGATCACACCTTCCCTGCATCGTGACAGAGAAAAACTGTCAAGTCCTGTTTTGTTTTTTATTTTTTCATCCACTGAATAAGTACTCCTCTGCTTCTTTGTCATTTAATTTCCAATAGCCTTTTAAATGTTTTTTTTTTTTTTTGCACCTCTCCACCTTCTTTCCCCTGATCCCCGCCTCCAGCCCTCTGCATGGAGGCGTTTGGATCCTTTTTGCCTCCTTAATTAGAAGTGATGGGAAGGTGAGGCTTCAGCAGGCACCAAATGAATAGAGTCATCAAGCTACTTTTCAGGACTATAGCACAGACACTTAAGACGCCTTTTCACCCTGTGATGGGAATTTTAATTGCCTACCTCTTGGCTTATAATTGGAGTCTATGAAGAGGCACTCTCAGGGTCTTTAGTATGTGTGCTCTGTATGTGGATTTTACCAGTTGTTTCTTGTTGTTCTGGGAATTGTGGTGTTCACTTAGGAACAAAAATAAAGCTTAGAGGTAGTTGATGACACACACCCACACACACACACACACACAAACACGCACACTCAATTTTATCTTCATAATCAGAGTATTATACAGGGCTTGAGGGCTTTTTTTGATGCACATCTTTCACCAAATCCCTTTCAGGAGGGGAGGGAAACAGGTGAGAGCTCTTTCTCTTATCATCGAGAAGAGACTAGAAAGAATTGAAACTTCAGAATCATTCTCATCTCTTACTTTCTCCGTCTAATACCTTGTGTGTCTTTATCGTGTCTCTGTTGAGAGAGCTTGGCTGCGGCTGTGTGTTCTTGCCATCTTTGTTTTTTGTTTGTTTGGTAGGGTTTGTTGCTGGAGGGGAGGGGAGGTTGGCGGCATCCTGCTGTGCCAAAGAGAGAGAGAAAGTTGTATAGCTGTCTTTCTGAATGGCAGCGTGCTCCTCTCTGATACAACAGTAGGTGGGTGACAGACAGTTCAGCTTGTCAGACCAACATTACACTCGTACGCTTCTTTGTCATTCACTGGGCCTCTTTTACATAATTTGCAAACAATTGTCTTTAGAAGTATATACTTTTTTCATGGAAGACTGTGTATATTTATACTTTTTTAAAATCTTGGTTTTCATCTAAGGCTATCTTATACCCATCTTAGTATGCATAAAAAACACTATGTTTTTGTCTTAGCATTTACAGTAGGTTTGTTTAATCTATTCTTGATCTGCTGTCCCTCTCATATTCTCTCAGTGGTTGAAAGTTGCTAATCACTCCACTATATTTATTTGACAGCTTAATTTACGAACTAAGGTTTGATATACAAAATATATGATCAGCTCAAAAGATAAGGTGCACTGTTAAAGATTAAACTACCTAACAGAATATAAAATAGTCAAAATTGGCTCATCAACCAGCAGTAAAATACTTCTTTCAAATTAATCTATCAGTAATAATGATCTAACAATATATAGTATAACACTTAGAGGGTCATGTTTTCTGAATTATGAGTTTTACTTTTTATACTTTGGTACATTTTGATTACAATACTTTAGTGTAGGTGACATTTTCCTTTAAGGACTTTAAATGGAGCAATTTTATATTGCAGTGTTGCTATTTGATTTAACTGAAAGATGTGAATACTTCAAGCAGCGCTGCAGTCTCCAAACCTAGCATACAATATACAACACCCTCCTCTCTCAACATGTTTGGCTTGCACATGCGCTTGCACTATGTCAGTAGTGAAGGAAAGAGGATCCAGAGATGTGAGCATATGTGTGCATGCATTCACTCTCCTTCCAAGTCTGTCAGGGCACATAGAGCTTTTCTTCACCTGCGGAGCCAATCTCCTGCAGCAGGCTTAGGTCAGCCACTCTACAGCATTTGTATGTTTTTTGTGAATGTGTGTGTGCGGCCTGTGTTTTTATTTGTTTGAGACTCTGGGCACAGGCTGTCTGGCTTGATAGACGTGTCATGATCAGACCATGCCTCTGCCTTTAGGCTAAAGCACACTGGGCCCAAAGAGTGTTCAGAATCAGTTGGTGTGCAGCTGTCAAGAGCAGTTTAAGCAAGTCAGCCCCAGTCGCTCTGCCCTGGTGGGAGTGTGGGATGCCAGATTTGACAGACTTGTAAGTTCTATAAAAGCCAGGCAATAGGTGGTTTTTGACATAAAGCAGGTTCTCATGTTCTTTTTCTTCATATCATCCTCTAACCTCACTAGACAAAGACCACTAATACTAGTTTATTATCAATGGTTAATGGCATGTATTTTTCATATATTTCATTGTATTGTTCATTGCATGGCTGGATTATGTTGATCAGGCCCTTTGGAATATATCATACAGCGAGAGACTTTTTGCCACTTCTTGCTTGTTGGCTTGCTCTCTGTTCTGTTCTTTCACTCGCCCACCCACCTACTGATTGACACATTAAATCATTCCATCACTGAGAGTCTCCTATCTGTTACACAACGAGACACCAGTATCTCTCACACAAACGCACACATTCACACACATGCACACAACTAGGCGGATCAAGTCCCTGCAACCTATAATCTTGTAGTTTAGATGAAAATGTGCCCTATCCAGGTGTCTTCCCTGCGCAATACCTCCCACTCTCAGACAAAAATATCCCAATGTGTGTCTGTCGAATTCATTCCCTTTAAACACCTCCCCTCTCCTTTTCTTCCTTTACTGATACGAATAGTAATAACTACAGATAATACCTGACTCTGACTGCATCTGCTTACCTCACCTCTGAAGCAGGATCCTGGATCATATCATATTTCCCTTCCTATCGTTGCTCCTTATTACAGTATGATTCTACTTTGGTTGTCTGGTGCAGAGCAGAATAATTGTGTGTATGCATGTGTATTGGGATGATGTGTCCAGGTGGCTGGATGCTGATAGGGCAGATTAGACTGTGAGTGGTGAGCAGAGACAGCTTGCCAGATAGCGCACCACTGCTGGGGCAGGCTGAAAGCTGAAGATTAAAACAGCAAGACCTACTGCAAGATAGTGAGACCTGGGTGGGGTACCTTCTCTTATATACAACATCATTAGATTAGGATGCAATCACATGCATGCACATATAATCACCTGGTGCACTGTTAAATTAAGATGTTGTGGTTTTGAACAGAACAGATTGGAATTGTCTAAATGTTTGTTTCTGTTTCACCATGTCTTCATTCATTTTTCACTGAAACGAGTGATGTTTAAAGATGCTTAAACATGCCAGCTTATTTTAGTCAGCCACCTTCGAAGTCTTTCAGATCCCTAATTCCCTTAAAAGACAGACTGTGTGTTTTTGTCGACAAATATTATAAACGCTGTGCTTGAGTTCCTCATAAGGACACTTTTAAGCTGTTATATTGTGTCTTTGCTTTATTGCTCAGACCATTATCTTGTATCATGGTTTTACATGTATTTAGATTGCTTAGATGGTTAGACAGTTAGATGGTATTCTTCAACGCTCCACATTTTTTCTTATATCAAAGAGCAGCTGAAAACCTCTTCGGTGTGCTTCTAATTTCATCAGGAATGCACTGCTTTAAGGTTACCGTCTGAGAGGATACTATTTCTCCAAGCAAAAGATTCTGCGTTCAGATAGTCAAGTGTCTTTTCAGCAGAATATTTGAAAACTCAAATATGTGTCTGTGAAATCTGGCGAGGAACTACAATAAATGCAATTGTACATTACATTTTCTGATATGCTTTTTGCATTGATAAGCTTGTAGACACCTGTTACTGTACTTTGGCCGCTTGAAACTTTAATGATTTTGTTAGAATTAGAATTGCATGTGCAAATGTACACTCCATTGGGATTTTAGAACCAGTGGCAGAAATGCTTGTGGCAGTAGGTGTACAAAAAGCCCCAGGGACAGCTGAACAAGAATAAATGTAATGTTCCCACTCCTCTGCTGTCAGTCACATAAATCGTTGCACTATACTTTTAACCCTGGGTAGAAGCCAGTGGCGCTGTGTCCAGAGGGAAAAACACTCTTGCTTCTGATTAACCCTTTGAACATGAAAATGCCTGTCAGATACATCTCTCTCAATCATTTCTGTTTGCGACTTATAGTACTCTCTGCCATCTTCTTCTCTTCATTCTGAACTCACATGCAGTCGCTCACTCCTTAATATGCGCAGGCACACAGGAGCGTGTAAAGTTGCACATGTGGTGGAGATGGTGAGAAGCAGAACAATGAAATCCCCCTCCTGTCAAGATGGATGTTATCTCAGCAGAGGCACAAACAGGTCTGTGGGGAACAGTGGATTCCCCCAAGAACAGAACTGGAGATTGGAGCTGCGTTGGGGAAAAGGAGGAATAAGGAGATGTGGAGATGACGAGAGTGAATTTCCAGCGAGGAGACCAGTAGCGGTGAGGAAGACAAAGAGTATAAAAGTAAGAATGACTGCGAGATGTTCATCCGTGCTTGTGCAGTCACCCCCTGGGGAGAGCAGCTCCACTGCCTGTCTCCTTTGATAACAACACAGAGATGCCAGTTGCACCTCCACTGCTTCTGCACACATGGATGCAAAAGCCTACAGCAGCAGCTGCCATTTTGTGCCAAAGTCTTGAGACCTGAGCACAGGGTTGCCACAGAACATACAGTGTCTGTGGGATTGTGTATCAAGAATTGGGTCTGAATTGGAACTTCAAGAGGTCATATTATGGTTTTTGGCTTTCTCCCTTTCCTTTATTGTGTTATATATCTTTTTTGTATATTTAATAGGTTTGCAAAAAGCCCAAAGCCCACCCCAAAGGGAGTGACCATCTCTCACAGAATACACTGCTCATGACCTGCCTGAAGACAGCTGGATTATAGTCAGGCCTTTACTTCCATAACCTATCTGCGTCACTTTGTAACGAGCATCATAATTCTCACCTAGCGGCTAGTGTGGCATGCCCTCAAAAACACTATAGGAGAAACACACTGAGCTGCAGCCAACACATTGACAAGACGTCCGCCTGCTGCCTCCCCTCACCCCCACCCTTCCCACCTTTCAGACAGTCAATAGACATAAAGATGTTACTGTGATGTAGAGACATTGCACAGTTAAAACTTTACGTATGAACCTTAGACTGTATATATTAAAAGATATGAACAATACATTTGTTACAAATGAATAATATACTACTTTGAAACTCTAGCTCCAATCTAGGTTGCAAACATGTACAGTTAACCGAAGCCATGGTTACTGGCTTGTCAGGACCCGCCCTACTCTGCTTCTGATTGGCTAGTAGTCCTTCCCTAGGTACTGCGCACGTGCAACTCCCAACAAAGATCAAATAGAAGTGAGATGCTTTACTCTGTAGCTAAAACAATGCAGTCAACACACAGGTGGAAAAGAGGTACTGCAACAGTAAGCAACAAAAATATGGTGTGTTTTAAAAATGAAACCTTTTAAACCTATTCTGGTACAACCGGAATGTGTGCAGGTAGACAGACAGGTAGGAAAGCTAATCATTTCATTCAGACCGAATGTAGTGCTTATTACAGTCCTGCAACAAATTCCATTTTTTTTGCATTTCTATGTCCTTTAATTTATTCATTAGCCTTTTATTTATTGATTTATTGATTGAAATAAATAGCTTTAAGAAACTTGCTTTCTAATGAATGTTTTTGATTTATGCAAGCAAATTACCACCAGTGCTTCTGTTGCTATTACTGATTGTGAACATGCCAAAGCACAGTACAGTGTTTACAATATAGTACAGTACTGTACAGTGTTTACAATATGGCTGACTCTGGCTAGAACTATAACGGGCAAAATGTTATCACCACAGGAGAATAGCTCCATAAAAGTGAAGAAGCCTGTCTTACATAATGAAACATTTTACCGCAGTGTTTAGCAGAATTTTTGATGAGACCAGTAGTCGTGATTTAAGAGAATCCGGTAACTGTGCATCCAAAGAAAAATATAGCAAATAATTAACTATTCATGGCATGGAAAGGGAACATTTTTCTTTCAGCCAAAATAATCTTAAAATACACTGACAAGTTGCTGTTTAGTTTAAAGCAGCGTAATCTGCTAATTTAAGTATTTTTTTTGCTTTATAAATGTAATTTTGATTTCTTTACTTATTCAAATATGAAAACAATCAAAATGTTCACTTTGTTGTCCAGAACTTCCTAGCCACGAGTTTGTGACAAATGTCTGAAAGGTGTAGAAAATGTTGGGATTCAACAAAAACGGAGTCAGAATCAGAATCTGTAGATCATGTATGATACCTATTCAAAGCTTGTATCCATGCCTGTTTGCCATTTTGTGCCAAACTCCATCTATTGTACTTTCTCATCTCTCACCTTTTCAATGTCATCATGGTGTCCCTTTGATGTCTATTGACTTTGTAGGTGCAAAGCAATGCTTTCATTCTGGAACTTTTCAAAAGCTGTATATATTTGAGTGCCTCTCTGTGTATCTGCTATGTGATTTCTGCAGCATGATGAGGCTTTAAAAATGTCTGCTGTGTACATCACCTCTTCTATATTACTTTCAAAAGTCATTGTATGTGTTTTATGTGTGTCATGTGTGTGAACATGTGAGTGCAAAAGTCATTTCAGACTGCAGTCGGCATCAATTTCTTCTTCTCAAATACAGCGCCAAACCCAACACTTGCTGCCATTTCCTGCCATACTCTTGTGTGTGCTGTTTGTGTGTGTGCAGAAGTAATGGTCTACGCTTATGCCTGTTTGTATGAACAGCTGAATGTGTGTGTGTCTTGGAAACTCGTAAATCGTCCCTACAAGCTTGAACTTTTATCATCATTTTTTGTGACGTCTTGTTCTTAGAAGTCATTTACTAAATGATACGGTACTGTAGATAACAAAATGGAAGTAGCAGCAGCACACATCAGATTTAAATTCTGGTGTGTATTTTTAATATTTCACTTCCACTTTGCATATGAAAGTTTGATCACATGTATTCACATGTTGCACCCTGTACCATGTACACTGATATGTACTGTAGTTTATAGTGAATGCCTCAAGGGTTTAGATATTTTACTAACATTTCAGACATTGCTTGTTTGTCTGCCAGAGAAGTTATAGCTGCAGAGGTGGAAACACCACCTAAACCACTGTATTACTCTTGTGTTTGAGCCTTCCATTGATTGTGTCTATCAAAATTGTGCACACCTGTTTTTATGTGTTAGATTGAGCTTTGTGATCTGGGGTTTGAGGGCAGGAACCAGTCCTATGCATAATTAAGCACACAAGGAAGAATAAAATAGCAGGCAATATCCCGCAGTAGTAGTTGTAGAGACCAGGTTGACACTGTGTTCTTGGTTTAGTGAGTTTGACTTATTTTTTCTTTGTGTTGTGTGGCAGCGGCCTAGAGAATGGAACTGGTAGAACTTTGTTTCACTGTTAACCTTCATTTTGCTACCTGGCTCCTTTCTCTTTTCGTTTCTTTTTCTCTTTAATGTTTCTTCTTCTCACCTCAGCATTTTATACTTATTTTTTTCTTATTTTTCCCCTGCTTTTTATGGACTGTGGGAGTAACTTCTGTATTCCCTAATGAGCTGGACTGCAGTCTATGTCCTCAACGCTATATAAAACATGCCTGTACAGATTCATTAATCATGTAGAATAATTTCTCTGCGGGTGTTTATTTACATTCCTGTATACTGTTCATTAGCTTCTTTCCTTATCCTTCAGTGCATTTCTTTTTTACAACCCTCCCCCTATCACTTATTGTATGTGTCTATCTCTAATGTTGCATACACATTATGTTGGATTCATACTCTTAAAATGCCGCTAATTAAGTGTTCTTAACACCGTTGTCTTTTTCTTATATTTCTCATATATACAGATATACAGTAGGCTATATGTTGTGTGTATACATACTTATACATATAAGTGTGTGTGTGTGTGTGTGTGTGTGTGTGTGTATACATATGTGTGTGTGTGTGTGTGTGTGTGTATATATATATATATATATATATATATATGTATATATATATATATGTATATATATATGTATATATATATGTATATATAT
>JAPMOB010218499.1:0-11560 GCA_029875015.1 Lepomis gibbosus | reverse complement strand
AAGATGGTGGTCGGTCTCTGATTGGTCAATGCTCAGCACTCACTTGTCATAACCACAAACATTCATGCAGAACGACGAGATCAACGTTTCAAAGGTTTGGAGCAGAGCTGGACAATAACAAAGATTATCACAGTAACATAAATGTTCAATAAATGTTTGATTTTATTCTCTTGAATTCTGAATTAGGACTTCATTTTATTAAGATGTTTATTTTGTTGAGGGAAACGGACTCGTGCATATTTGAGTTTTACAATCCTGATAAAATGAAAGGTTTTATCCGGATAGTTCTGAATGTTCTGCCTCAGCTTTGTGAAGTGATCCTCTGTTCGGTCCAAATGTTCTGAGCAGGAAGTTTAAACCATCAGGTTTCACTCAGGAGAAACAATCTGCCTTTAAACCTAAAATAAATAAAGATTTGATATTTATCGTGAGAATTATCGATATGAAACTTTTTATCGTGGTAACATTTCTGGTCTGGAGTCACTTTGTGCTGTAAAGTGATGAAGACATAAGGGCTCAGAGGAGGAGAGTGACGGCACACTCGGGTCAGAACGAGGCTTTAACAGTATTTTCAATAAATATTTAATCAGTGGGGGGGGGGGGGTCCTCCTCCAGAAGACTTTGAGCTCTAAACTCTTTATGGAGTTTATGGAGGAAATGTTTTTATTTATATGAAGGAAACAAACGTAGGCGACAGCAGACAGTTCAGAACATAAAATCTAACAGAATCTAATTCAGTAATCAGATTTTGGACAGTTTGTTTCTTCGTTTGTTGTTCAACATTTCTTGTTGCTGTTTTTAAAGACCATTTTTAACAAAAGAGACATTCAGATTCTGACGTCCTGTCCCCAGCGTCCCCAGTGTGACGGACTGAAACCGAAGGCTTCCTGATGTAAAAACTGATGAATTGGAAAATGAAGTAATTAATCAGAGAATAAAAAGATCTACAATTCTAAGAAGTGTCAAAGTTATTACTTTCAAATTTCAGTATTTTTAACTAAATTAAAAACCAAAATGAACAACCAAAGGAAACCAAACTCTCCCAAGACCCCTTGGCGGCGCTCTTTTAACGCCCTGCTGTGTTGGCACAATGAGCTGCTTTTCTTTATCAGTTTTTCTCTGTGGTTACTGACGCGCTGTAGGTCGGCTACATTTGGGTCTGAGTCGAAGGCGCGCTGTAAGATCGAAGGCTGCAGGTTGTCTCGAGTCTTTGTGTGTCTGTGCGCTCGGGTGTGCTTTTTGGAGCACGAACAGAAAACTGAAAATCTGCAGGTTTCATCAGAATCATGGGAATTTATTACATCAGCAGTTGCAGCAAAAACAGTTTAAAATCATCCAGAGGTGATACTCTGTCACTTAAACCCCCCCTTTGCCCTCCAACATGGCCGACAGACCGCTCAGCGATGCTGAGTCGGCTCTTTAAAGTCTTTAAAGTCGCCGCCGTCGGCTGCTGCTTCGATGATTCGGTGTTTTGTGAAAAGAAAAAAACCCATTTATTTCCCTCCTCCTCCTCCAGCCCCGGTGCTGCTCAACACAATCCCATAATGCACCTGGTTTGGCTCCGCGGACCGGTCGGCCTTGTTAAGCCTCAGTCTAGAAAGGAGGGGGGGGCGGAGCCTGGGACACGAATCAGCAGCCACAAATGAGAGCAGAGAAGAAGAGAAACTAATAACACAACGTCGATGCTGAAGAACAGGCACGTTGGAATACTGAGTGTGTGTGTGGGCTAAACTATCACTGTTTACAACAGTGGAAAGAACGGCTCGTTTCTCACAGAAAAACACTTTCACCTCTTTTTTAGGTCGTTTTCTTTCGGTTTTTTGTCCTTCCTTTCTCGCCACCGCCGCCGCCGTGTCATCAAAAGGGAGGAGGAGTGTGTGTGTGTGTGTGTGTGTGTGTGTGTGCTAGTGTGGGCTTGTGTTTCAGATCCTTCAGATGATCTCGAAGGTCTTCTTCAGCTCCATGATCAGCTGCCAGTCGGTCTTCTGCATCTCATCTCTGAACCAGTTCTTCAGAGCGTCGATGGACGCCCGCGTGATCTGAAACACACAGACGTCATCGCTGTGAACCTAAAGCTCTAACACCTCTAATAAAACTTTACAGTTCCTGCACGTTTCACCACAAAGCCACCCCTCAGGACAGGAAGACCAATCAGGGAGCCTGCCTTGCTAACCAAGCTAGCTAGCTCCACCGTTTCGTCCCAATATGGTCACATCTCCCAAATAAATCAAGATGGTTGTTTTCTGTTCTCATCTCAGGGCGTCAAATACTGACGCTTTCAGAAAGGCTGACAAAGCGTTGTTTGATCATAGTATTTGATGCAAAAAGTACCCTTCAGCGTGCGTATGAGACGCCTCCGGGGCCGTCTGTGAGAGACTGTTAGTATACCCCAACATACCTTTACTCTAACCATCACAAGGGTGTGTGGCTAAACACACCCTGACAGAAACACTTTTGCACATGTGCAGAACTGACCCGGCAGGTGGTACAGATCCTGCAGGTGGTACAGATCCTGCAGGTGGTACAGACTGGGCCCTGAAACATCCACTTCTTTTATACTGTGATTTATGATTTGGACCGATTCTTCATGAGAGCATTCAACACAGACAAAGCAACTGCGTGAAGAGATCTCATGATTACGACATCTGCATCTCACAATTAAGTAAAAACTACCTCGAACAAACGAGTAAACATTAAGGTGGTTTCCAACCACTGCTGTTTGAGAAGACCTGAGGGGGCTACTGGGTTAAATGTGCTCTTATTTTCTTCTGGTTTGACGTGTTGACTAACATAAAATCAAGCACATCTGCATATAGTTGCTGGACACTTTATGAATTAGTCACTTAGCACAGGTGAGCATGTCCACATTGTGCAGAGATCTAAAGTCACTCGGATGTGTTTAAAGTCGCTCTGTTCGTTCAGGAGTCCAACCAATTGACATGGTGCCATGTGGCTAACAGCTATCACATTAAAGTATCCGATAAAGTGTCAAGTAGCTAAATTTCTTATATATAGCATCAGATTTCTCCTGTTGAAATCTCCCAAACACAAGGCGGACGTATTATAAATCCACCTTTATGCACTTTACGTCTTTATGGAAGGCTTTTAATGTGAAATATCAGTACAGGAAGTGTTGAGTTTCATTGACAACAGTGAAACAAATGACAACGCTGAAATGAATGGAAATAATCTGTGATTGAAAACAGTATCAGTGTTAAACAAAGATGCAAATCTGGCCTGATGGAATTAATTTAGAAATAAAAGCCCGTCTCAAATAAAGGCCTGGGGCCACTATTTGAAAATATACGGGATCCAGTTTCTTAACTAAAATAAAAAACATTTTCCAATGCTAAAGGCAGACTGAAATTAAAAAGTAGCCTAGCTGAAACACCACTAAAGGTTGTAACGGTATCTACGCTTCACCTGAAACTCACGTCATGAACGTCGGGTTTATCGTCTGAGATAAAACTACAACTTGATTTCTATCAGATTTGAAAACAATCTTACCCTTCTTTCTTTCCTACCTACTTTTCTTTATTTCTTCATCTTTCCGTTCTTCCTTTCTTTCTTGCCTGACTTACTTTCTGTCGCCAGTTGCTGCTTAGCGACACGCGTTTCCTCCAGAAAACAACCTTTTCTCGTTACTGAGGCGCCGAACGAAGCGACGTTTGTCAAGAAAAACACAAAATCTGAAGAAAGTGGCATTTTCTGTTGATTTTAAATAAAAGGTTTTGCATCTGAAGTGATTCACCCCTCCCCCTCCTCAGTGGGCGTGTCCTCACCTTGCTGACCATCAGGTCGGTGGCTTCAAAATGGCGGCCGTACATCTTGGGCGACTCTCCGGGAATGGGCTCGATCTTGATGCAGACCTCTTGGCCTTTCTTGGCACTGTCGACGGACTTGTGATTCATCTCGATGCTGGTGACCACGCCGATGTCCACAAACTGAAATACATTTGAACAACCATGAAAAGATAAAAACAAATAGTTGGCGACAATTCAGAAAAACACGCGGCCGTTCCGAGCGCGTCTCACCCCTTTGCTCGGGACGCAGAGCGGCGTCCCCTGTCGCAGGACCCCGGCGTCGACTGAGACGCCCATCACGATGGGATCTCTGGAGTTAAAGATGAACTGAGGAAGAACTCGCAGCTTCACCGGGAACACGGCTATGTTCCTGATAACAGATACAGAAACGGCGTCAGAGAGAGACCGGACAGATCAGAGGACGTGTTTCATCAGGAGCGTTTTCCTACTTGAACTCGTCCTGTTTGGCCTTCTTGTAGTCCTCTCTGTACTTGGTGAAGGCGTCGAACAGATGGTAGATGATTTCGGCTGAGAAGATCCGAACTCCCAGACTGTCGGCCATCTCCTGACTCTCCCTCTCCACCTTCACGTCAAACGCCAAGATCACCGCGTACCTGCACACACATTTCAACATCATCACCACCACTGAGACGAGCTCAAAGACACAGGATCAACTCCTCTTCCCAATCTGCTTCTTCTCTACGGACCAAAAAGCTTCTTGTTGAATGTGAGGAATTACATTTATTAATTTGAAGATTTGGACGTACAGAAGAGTCTCGACGTTAATAACTACAGGCTTAAAGACACATTGAGAACAAACGTGTCTAAATGAAGGTGTGCTGGTCCTGAAATAAAAGACCAAACACTAAAAGGAAAACTATCAAAGATCTAAATAACAGAGCTTTTTCCTTAAACGCTAATTTTACTTTCATCAGACGAAACTAAAGGAAATATATTCGTCAACCACCTTTGACGAAAACAGGACATCGACCGTGTCCTTTATAACATGCAATAAAATTGTCACTTGAACAGTTTGTTCATTTAGCGGTGTTTTAGCGCCCGTGGCGACGCCTGGTACGCGAGGAAAACGTTACTCTGGAGGATGTGAACTCAACATGCTCAGGAGAAAGAGACGCTTAGACATCAGCTCCCCTGAAAGCATGATTTGTGATATTTCAGGGGTCTCTAAAATACTGACAGCTGCTTTGACGTTAATCTCTATATTTCTCGATCGTCGGGGATCAAGAGGAGCGTCAGACTTCATCCAGCCAGAGCAATAAAAATGAAAACAAAGCTCACATTCGAATGATCTCTCTGTTTTAGTTCGAGCATATCGAACAAAATGCTGATCAGAATTATACTAATGAGTTAGAAAAGACTAAAACGATGGTTAAAGACTAAAACTAGACTAAAATACTTTTGATTTTCTCATAAACTTGTGCTCTCCCCTCAGAGGAGGTCGCTCGCTCTGTGCAGCGCCCCCGTCTTCTTCATGATGTCCTGGATCCTTTATTTATTTCTTACTTTCTACCGCAGACAGAAACAGGAAGTGAGAGCAGAGGTGAGAGAGTGACGTACTGTACGTCGTGCTCCAGCATCGTCGACGCCCTCATCACGTCCTTCTTATGAACTGGACCGATGTTGATGCCCGCGTACTGCAGGAACACAGAGACAGACAGAGGTCAAAGGTCAGCTCCTCCGTGGTTCTGCTTCCTGCTGCTTTTCAGAGTAAATGTCCTGAAACAAACATCAGCTAGACAGAACGGTGTGAAATGTATAAAGCAGCGTGCTGTAAACAGAGGGTCCAGGTACTCACGGGGACTTTGGAGGTCCGGAGGAACTCCAGCAGAGCCTCCAGCGATCCCAGCGTGGACGCCTGGACATAAACTCCTTTCTCCTCCAGTTTGATGGAGCTCAGCGTCTGTTTCAGCTCCCGCACCAGTTCGTCCTGAAAACCAGCAGCAGTCAGTCAACTGGGCGTCTCACACAGCCAGTGCAGCAACTCTGGATTAACATAGTCTGCATCAGGGTAGTTCAGTACTCTGTGCAGTACCAGGGTATGAACAGGAATCCTAAAGTAAAATTCAACACCTTTTCAACATATTTTAAGACCGCGGCGCCGCTTTGAGCTGCAACCGATTAAGTTAGCACACTGCGCCTAATGACAGACGAATCACACAGTCACTACGCACTGCCTGTGCAATATAAATAAATACATTTGCACTTCTAGCAACAAACTCTTTGGACAAACAGGATGTTCACATTGACAAAAACATTTACAATATTTAATACCTTGTTAAATGACGATTAAGAACCTGTTGAAAACAGACGCCCCGGTACCGGAGGCAGACGGGCTGCAGGCAAAATCACTGACTGTTTTTTTTTTTTTTCTTTCTGCCGTCTTTAGCCCAAAATCTGTCTATTTTGTTGCTCCGGGTTTGGAACACACCATCTTTTCCGTCATTTTGAGGCCGACCCGTAGGAGATACATAGACATACAGGGTCTGTTCAAGCTGGATCGATTGATGCCCCCAACTCATTTTTTTTTTAAAAATGTTCCAATGTTTTGTCATTTGGAGCTTGGTTGTATGAACATAAAAGTGTTAGATAAGATATCTATCAATAAAAGTCAACATTTAAACAGTAAATATGGCCAAGACACATTCGCCTGGAATATTTTGACAATATTGTAAGATAACTGTTGTATTTTAGTGTATTTTCATCAGATTTACAGTTACAGTTGTATTCCAGGTGTATTAGAAGATATTCAGTTGCATCATAAGCTTCCTCATGATGGCTTTGATGGTTTATTGCTTTTTTTAACCAGGCAAGGATGAAAAAAATATATTTTTTCAGTATTTCATCTCCATGTAGTCTGTAATGTTAAAATAAATACATTAATATACAATTGATTCATACTCCTTAGCTTCTGACCTTTCAAAGGGGACCAGAATTATGTATCTAGGCCTAATGGTTGAAGAGATATTACTGATTCATTTTGGGTTTGTTATTTTAGGTGTTTTTCCTGGAAAAAAGGTGCCTTAATGTTTGCAAATTTGATTCTTTACCTTGTGAGACTTTTTAACCCCCTGAGTACTAATCATAACGTGCATGTGAGTGCGTGTGTTACCCTCAGGACGGGGATCTCGTCCTCCTTGTGAGCCACCAGCAGGGGGAGCCCTGCCAGAGCCTTCTCCAGGTCTTTACCCAGAATCTTCACACCCTGAGACGTCGACACCTCCTTGTGCTTCTCGTACTGGCTCTACACACAACCAATCAATCCAAGAATCAGTCAGTCTGTCAGCTCATCAATACAGCTCTCAGAGGGCAGAGTAAATCACAAACTTAATGTGAAAACCATTCATATATATAAAGGTCCTGATGTAAATCTAATAAGCGGAGGTCGTGTTCAGGCGTCCGTATACTTTTGGCCACATGTCACCAGTTGTCACTAAGGGAGTTTTGTAGGAAATGTGTACTTTTATTTTGAAATAAGTAACTTTACCTTGACTCGGAGCTCCTTTAGAGGGGGGGGCAGCAGCAACCCTCTGATCTGCGTTACGATTGGTCCCTCCACCCCTGCGACGATGATGGTCTCTCCCTCCCGCAGACAGCCGTTGATCAGGATGACGTCTATCGTGGTTCCCATGCCGGGCAGAGCTTTCACCTAGACACAAAGACGCCATCAGGCCCCTTCATCCACACTGAGCAGTAAAACCAGAACAAGGCGGACTCCCTTACCTCCATGACCTGCGCTCGCAGCTCGTCGCAGTGTGCTAGCCGGCGGGCTAACATGGTCTGGGTGAGCTCGACCAATAGAGCGATGAGGTTTCCCATCCCGTCGCCGCTGTGGGCCGAGGTCGGAACCAACGACACAAATGTGCGGGGGTCTTTGTTCTCGTAGAACAAGGCAGCGTTAAGACCCTGAGGGACAGAAACACAACTTACTGAAGGGCTCAAGGCTCCGTTTTGGGCCCATTATTATTGTTTATTTTGTACATAAATAACGTAAAACTTCTTTCTTTGCAGACGATACAGATGATGGTTTAACAGACCGTCAATGAATTTAAGAACTAAGTCCTTCAGAACTCTTCAAAGTAAAAGCTCTCAATAAACTCAACATGAAGCATTGCTGCAAAAAATGTTCTTGTGCTTTTATGTTGAAGGCACAATCACTTAATAAGAAGTGATTATGTGAGAAACAGTTGCTGTCATGACAGATATTTTTCTGCTATCAAAGCAATCTGGCCACGGACCAGATATTATTGCTGGCGGGCCGGTTCTGGCCCACAGGCCGCCTGTTGCTGACTACCATTCTAAAGGCTAAAGGAGTTTAAAATGTTAAAAATGGTGTATGAAGTCAAATATGAATCTTTAGCTGAAATAATGCAAAAGTTATTTGAATTGAGAGAAAAAACTTAATATGATCAAGCAAGTTATTTTGTTCAAGTTGTTTTTAGTAATATTTCTGTCTGAAAACATCTATATGTCTTAAGACTGGGCATGTTAATTAATTAGCACTGAGAATTATTTTATCGCACGTTAACGCTGTTTTAATTATTATTTTGAAAGTCTGTTGCTCACTGGCTCTGAATCCACATGCAGGGGAAACACTGGCAGTACATTTAAATTACTGAATTCATTGTTCAATTTTGCACCTAACAATCCGATTAATCGCAAGAAAAGCACGTAAGTAAAAATTTTAGTTGTTGCCCAGCATTAAGATTTTTATATTAATAGTTTACTTAACAAATATAAGAAGGATACTTTATTTTTATTAACTTCTATTTTTTTTTTTTCAACAAAACCTTTTAAAAGTTAGAGGTCGATATTGGGTTGTATTAATCTCTCCTGTGTTTAGTTGGAAGCAGACTAATATTTTGTCTTTTTAACATAAAGGTACTTTTAGACTGAAAACAGGAAGCAGTCGCCTGCCATCTGATCATCATTTAGTTGGGGAGGTGAAGCTGTCGGCTGTCTGTGATTGGCTGCTGATAGATGGTCACCTGCTGAGCGAACTCCACGATGACTGCCTTGGCCCTCTCGTCAAACTCGTCCTTGGTGTTCTTCTTCTGCTTCTTCAGCGTGGCCACGATATCGGTCTCCGGACTCCTCTTCCAGTCGTACAGCCGGTCGACCTGACGACCAACAACAATGACAACAACGCTGTCAGAAAACAAAAAGAAGAAGGAGGAGACAGGTGGTGGCGGGGAGGAGGACAGACCTTATTAAGGGCGACGATGAACGGACACTTCTTCTCCTTCAGCAGGTTGATGGACTCGAGCGTCTGAGGCTCCAGGCCGTGCATGATGTCCACCACCAGGATGGCGATGTCGCACAGAGAGCTGCCGCGGTTCCTCAGGTTACTGAACACACAGGTGAGCGTTTTAAAGACGACCCGCTGACTTTAATGTTTGATTGATTTAAAGAAACGATTGACTGGTTGTGTCTGTGTCACCTGAAGGACTCGTGTCCTGGTGTGTCGATGATCAGCATGCCGGGGATCCTCAGGTTCTCTTTGTCAAACTGCACAAACAGGAGGATTAATGCAGAGTTAGCACCTGAGCTAACGTCAGAGACCGTGTGTGTGTGTGTGTGTGTGTGTGTGCGTGTCGTACGTTTTTAACCATCTTCGTCTGCTCCTCAATCGTCTCTTTCGGGACGTTCGTGGCTCCGATCTGCTGAGTGATTCCTCCGGCCTCGCCGTCCTGGACGTGAGTGTGTCGCAGCTACACACAGGAAACACAACCGGATGCGAGGTTACTATAGTTACCTAACAACACGGCGGTCAGTCACAAAGAAACAGCCAGCAAACATTAATTAAATCACATGAAATCCTACAGTAACATGTCGGACTGTCTGATTTTATTTCTAAGCTGGTCTCCAACAACAATCGCGGGCCTCAGGTTCTTTTTTAATGAGTTAACACCCTTACAGATCCCCGTAGTCCTGCTCCTGTTCTACCTGCACTCTGACTCTTTTCTAAAATCCTTTCTTGAGAATATGTTTTCTCTTCGATCTTCTGTAACCACACCCTCACCGTGACCCCTCTGACCCTCCTATGTGCCCTGCGGTCCAGGATCACTTTGAGCCCATATAAATCCCTATCTGAGGTGGTCCATCATCTCCGGCCCACAAACTGTCCCTCCCTACTGTAACTCCTTATATGTGGCCTGCAGTTAGTCGAAATGCTGCTGCCCGCCTCCTGACAGGAAAGAAAAAGAAGGACCACATCACACCTGTGCTGCTCCTTCCACTGGCTTCCTGTTCATCACAGGATTTAAAATCTGATTTATCTATAAAGGCCTTAATGGATTGGCTCCGCTTTACCTAACTTCTTCACGTTCACACTCCAGCTAGAGTGCTGAGATCTGCCTGTCTCATCCTCCTGGATGGACCAAGAAGCAGACTTAAAACCAGGGGCGATCGAGCCTTTGGTGTAGCTGCCCTCCTAACCTGGAGTTAGGAGGGCTGGAGACCCGCCCCCACCCCTCGCTTTAAATCATGAGACTTATTATGCTTTTCCTCATTTTATGAACCAAATAATGAGGTTAAAGTCAGGTTTCCTCCTGTTCTGCTCCGTTTTCAACTGCTTTTTCTACCAAAGTCTCCGTAATACGACACACAGAGCCAGACAGAACCGGTGTTCCATATATGGTCATGTGCTCCCATAGCAACGGCTCAGTCTGCCTGTTCCGCCCAACAACAACAACAGCCTGGTAACATGCTTCAGGTCTTGGCCAATCAGAAGACTGTGGGCTGTGAAAGGGGGGGCCTTAAAGAGACAGGAGCATCTACAGCTTGTTTCAGACAGAGGCTGAAATGAAGGCCTACATGAAGAGCCTGGATAAAACAGAATTATTTTTCTGAACTTTGAATCATGCAAAGCTGCTATACAGGAGTCACAGAACTACAATATAGGACTGGATCAGGTCTCTTTTAACAACATCTCTTTTGTTTGGCATTTCCTTCGAGTTAAAGTCAGCTTCTATCCCTGCCGATTTTAATCTCACTTTATATCGTCTGCTGTAGGTGACAACGGTTTATTGCTGTACTTTTACTGTATATTTACTGTTTCTCTGTTGTATTCCTACCTTGGTGAACCTTGGTTGTTTTAAGTGTGCTACATGAATAAAGTTGATATTGATAACCAGTCAGTAAAGGTCACCTTGTCGAGGATCTTGGTCTTCCCGGTGTCGACGTGTCCGAGCACACAGACCACCGGTGCTCTCAGTCGGTCCACGTCTGTGTTCTTCAGGTTCTCCGCTCTCCGTTTCTGTGGAAACAGACACAGCTGGTCAGTCGGAGGCGGGGTGACGCGAGACGAGCTCTCACGCCGCCTGAGCGTCTCTCACCTCGATCCTCCTCTTGGCTCGGTCGTACAGCCGCTCCTCCTTCGTCCTGTCGTCGTCCTCGCTGTCGCTGCTGTCGTCCTCGCTCTCCTTCGCCGGCCTCCCTTTCCCCTGACTCACCACCGTCGCCTCCTTCTCCCCCTCTTCCTCGCTCTCATCGTCTTCATCCTCGTCTTCCTCATCATCATCCTCGTCCTCTTCCTCGTCTTCCTCCTCGTCGTCTTCCTCGCTGCCCGCAGGCAGAGGAGGAGCGGTGACCTCCTCCTTCACCTCGATGTGGACTTTCTTCAACTCTGAGAGAAGAAGGAAACGTTTACGTCAACAGCTAACAGTACCACCTCGCGTACTACTGCAGTAGTAACAGTACCACATCGAGTACTACTGCAGTACTAACAGTACCACATC
>JAPMOB010218496.1:0-21930 GCA_029875015.1 Lepomis gibbosus | reverse complement strand
TGTGTGTGATTGTGCTTACAGGAGAAGCCTACAGGTCTTACTATACAGTATACTTATATCTGAACATAATAATAAAATAATTACATATTACTGCAATTTGAATTTAAAAGAAAACATACAAATATAACTAAACATTTTACTGGAGTAGATTTGACCATTTTCATTTTTGTTACAACTAACCCAAACTCATGAAGCTAGCTAACAGCATACAGCTAAAACATTAGCCTTAACAACTTGCATGAAAGATAGACACAGAATAAAATGATTTAAATTGAATAAGTTTAACTACAAAACAGGCAAAAGTAATCAAAAATACTCTTACCCCAAAATATTTTTATTTCCTTCTAAAATTGGCTTAGCCTATTACAGGATGCTACTTTTTCCCATGTAGAATAAGGACTAAACTAACTCATCATGTACGGAGTGAATCAGGTAATTTGTAATTTGTTCCTGATTGGAGAAATTGGACGTGTTACAACTGACCTGTATTACAACCATCCCTGGTCTCCCCTAGTTAATTGCTCCTAGCAAAGAGTTTTACAGGCCTAACTAATGTTTTTATTGTCCCCACCAAGAGTGACATGAAATATCTGCCCATAATGAATTTATTTCAATAAACCGGACAGCCAGCAGGTGAATGTCAACATCCAGTAAAAGAATGGGCATACACAAAACATGTATACAGAAGCAGAATGTGGGTCTCTCTCGTTGAGGAGCACAACAGCAGATGGAGGGAAAGAGAAAGTGTGACAGCAGCATGTGCTCACTTTTGACAACAAAACAACAACAAATCTTTGTGCTACAAATTGTGTGTTTATTTTACAACATAATTTAGTATAATGGGTTTTCAGGCATTAACCATCTTTACAGATAGTGTTTTCTACATGTGACTCACTATAGATGCTGTGGTAATAATATACATTCACCATAACATAATCAGTATAACTATGTTCTGTAGGTTGTAAACAGAAACACTATAATAGTAATACTTAAGTAATATAGGAATACTACAATGATCTAGATACATACTATTATAATGTTACAGTGCTAGCTAATAAAATAGCAATACAGAAGAATACTATATAACACTACTTACTATGGGATACTATACAATTCTTATAGTATACTAGGTAATACTATTGTTCATTTTCGTAAGGTTGGGATTGGTTGGCACTCTTCGTTCTCTGTTTTCTGCTGTATTTTTCTGGCTTATTTTATGATAAAATATTCTAAGACACAGCAAATGTCATTGTTTCAGTTTTCAATTAAGGGTATTATTTAGATTATTTCTATGTTATGCTGTCAGTGATGCTGAAAGTGCAAATAATTCATTTAAGCTGAGCAGCACATTATCTCTTGAAAGGGGTGCCACATGCTTAAGGCCGCCATATCCTCATTTGATTTGACCCAGACCAACATCTGAAGAGAATCACACAGTTCTTCCCCACAACACAAGTCAGAAATGTGTTAAACATGTATAAATTAATATGAATAAAAGCTTTTCTATTGACAGTGTCATCATAACTACGTGCCTCCCCTGCCACATTCTGATTTACTTTGGCTTGCAGAGTCTCATATTGTTCCACAGATTTTACAACACTGTTTGATATTAGCACAGATTTCTCCAGGACACTTGTAGGGCACCTCAGTGTCTCACGTTTGAATATTGTGCATAAATATATTGTGTGTCTTTCAGCTTGCTGCTCATCTAGCGATGACCTCTTCTCCGCACCTGATAAAGGTAAGAAAACTCCAGTCAGGTTTGATACCTGTGTTAATCTAGACTATTGAGGCTCCATGGTAGTGTTTTCCATGCTTCCTTGTTGGGGAATTATTTCATCCATCATCAGTTCATCGGAGCATCCAGTAGCAGTAGTGTACCTTAGTACAACAACTTAGTACGAAGTGGTCCTATTCTGATGTATATGTGTGCTGTAATTTAACAGCAGAGGGCAGCAAAGGCCTATCAGTGAAAATTAAAACTGAACCGGCTATAGGATACGCTGAACAAAACGAAGAATTATCCAATCACTTTAATTTATGTTCAGATAGTTATTTTAAATATACATTAAGATCTTAAACTTTTTCTTCCTGAAGTTGCAACTCTAAATCCTTTGAGAGCAACTTCAAAGCCAACCTGATGACATTAGATGCAGCTTATTATATGAACAAATTAATCTTCAAATGTAATGTCCTCATTTAGGAGCCACTCTGTTGATGCTAGTCAGCAGGTGCACAAATCTAAAGGTTACAAGTGAAACTCCTGTTCTGCAACTCACAAATCATTTTTAGGATCTCTTCAATGCAACATGTTGTCAGCTTGCAACTAAGACAATAGAAAAAAGTTTTGAAAGTAAGTGCACCATCGTAAGTCTACCTACAAATCATATTTGCTCACGTGTAGACCTGGTGGTAATTTGAATTTAAGATGGAATTATATAGGAAATGTTTTCAATATGTTTTCTCACCTTACAGAAACAATGTGCTGGAGGCTTCCTTAATATGAAAAGCTAGAGATCTGCTTCTGGAAAAACATTTGACTACTTGTTGGTTTTACGTGTGGGTCTAAATTTGCAACAAGCGATCATACACTGACGCATCACCACTGCGCCAAAATTGACAGCTCCATCAGATTCACACAGATAACAGTGTCACATCTGAACTAATATCAGGATTATTGCAGACTAATTTTGTGCAAAGGAAATTCATCTTCAGCACAATATTCAGCATTGGTTCGCAGATACACTGGACCAGCTGAGGCATGTGGAACCAATGAGTTCGGATGTTGCCATCGGGTATTAATTAGGGATTGGGTTGGCCCCCTATATAAAGGAGACGCGCCCACTGTTCTGCTCTGTCTTCATTGACGCCAAGATGAGCTACGGATCTGAAGTCTTTTCCTCCTCCTCCTATAGGAAGATTTTTGGGGATTCTCCCCGTTATGCGTCCTCTCCATCGCGGACTGGGGTGAACGTGTCCACACGGGGAGGTTACCGGTCCTCCTCGCTATCCCGGAGCAATGTTTCATCCCTGGGCTCATATAATAGAAAGTCCGGCCGCTCCTTCACGTCCATGCCACTGGAGACCTTCGACCTGACACAGAGCAATGTCCTCAACAATGAGTTCAAAATCATCCGCACCAATGAGAAAGAACAAATGCAGGGTCTTAATGACCGCTTTGCAATGTTCATCGAGAAAGTGCGCAACTTGGAGCAGCACAACAAAGTGCTGGAGACGGAGCTCACTACCCTGCGCCAGCGGCAGACCGAGCCGTCCCGCTTGGCCGAGCTTTACCAACAAGAGATCCGTGAACTGCGCTCCCAGCTCGAAGAGCTGAACGGGGAGAAGTCTCAGTTCATGCTGGAGAGGGATAGTATTGAAGACGAGCTGCAGAAGCTTAGGGGGAAATACGAAGAGGAGTTCCGTGCCCGGGAGGATGCAGAGGCCATCCTCAAGGCTTTTAAGAAAGATGTGGATGATGCCACCATGGTGCGCCTGGACCTGGAGAAGAAGGTGGAATCTCTGCTGGACGAGATCAACTTCTTGAGGAAGGTGCACGAGGAGGAGGTGGCCGAGCTGATGGACATGATCCAGGCTTCCCAGGTGTCTGTGGAGATGGAGGTGTCCAAGCCGGATCTCACCTCCGCCCTCAAAGAGATTCGAGGCCAGTACGAGTCCATGGCGTCCAAGAACCTGCAGTCCGCTGAGGAGTGGTACAAGACCAAGTTCGCCGACTTGTCTGAGCAGGCCACCCGGAGTAATGAGGCCATCCGCGCCAGCAGGGAGGAAATTAACGAGTTCAGGAGGCAGCTGCAGTCCAAGACCATCGAGATAGAGAGTCTGAGGGGAACCAACGAGTCTCTGGAAAAGCAGCTCAGGGAGATGGAGGACAGGCACAATGCTGAGATAGGAAACTACCAGGTTAGTACAACTTCACAGCTTGTTACTACCCCTTTTATCAAACGGGTTATAGAAAAAAAGAAATTTACCCATTTATTTTTAGCCTCATAAAAGTTTATTTACATTGAAAGTAATAGTGTTTTTTCCTTATAATATATGAATGTTAGTGCAATGATCATTTTAGGAGCAGCTGGTGTCGGTCGGGCTCTGTCCGTGGTGCTGAAAGTCACTCCCCTGGGACCGCGCGCTCAGCGGCTGCATCTGCCAACGCCCACTGACTATATGCTCAAAATGAGTAATTTCACACAGTGTTGTTTTTTATTCTGCACTCCCGAATGGAAATATGTTTTTTAGGACAAACATTTGAAACATTTTGCCCATAAACGACTCGAATTTCCAGTCACATAAGGCAGAGGTTAACAATAGGAGACAGAGGTCTTTGTTTGGACACTGCTATTATTCCCCTGCAAGCAATGTGGTCACAGACTATTATTTCTTACTCACTTAAAAAACATCTCAAACCCTGGCCTACTTTTCTTGTAATTTTTTCTTGTTGTATGTGTCCTTAGGACAGCATGGCAGAGCTGGAGAATGAGCTGAGGGCCACTAAGAGCGAGATGGCTCGTCACCTGAGGGAGTACCAGGATCTGCTGAATGTCAAGATGGCACTGGATATTGAAATTGCAGCTTACAGGTAGAATCTGTTTAGCAATTATAATAACCTCTAAACCATGGAAGTGAGAGAAGCAGAATTTAAACACTAAGATGAAAATGTCCTTCTCTCACTATCTCCTCCCCTTTGCCTCATTGCCTGTCCTTTCCCTCCATTATCCTCTCTGCAGGAAACTGCTGGAGGGGGAGGAGACCCGCATTGGGACAGGGATTACCTATCCGAGCTCCATGAGCTCAGGTGTTGGGCAAGGCTATAACTACCAGTCCCGTATTTACACCAGCTCCAGCAAGGGCTCCAAGAAGGAGAGCAAGGATGAGGACCAGCAGCAGGAGAGCAGGTCTGGAGGCAAGGTCTCCCAACGGGAAGTTTATGAGGAGACAGTGGTCACCACCAAGAAGGTGGAGAAGCAGCATGACCCCAGCGATATTCCCACCAACCAGAAAAACTAAGATCCTACTGTAAGCCTGCTTTTGACCCCTTAAGCTTCTCGTTACCCTCTCTTAAACCCATTCCTCTTCTCGTTTCCCGTCCTAAAACAAACCCTCATGCTTTCTATTGAAGCACTTGTGGATATCTAAGATGATGGCTCTGCTTTGCCTTCTCATTATAAGCATAGTAAGAATATCATGGCTTATATCACAATTATTGTGTGCTGGATGTCCACAAGTGTGCAGAGTGCAAAAGCTAGATGTTTGTTTTATGTGGGTTTATTCTTCCTTGTCCCCTGTGTCCCCCACATGCATTCCCCGAAGGAAATCCATTATAACTCTACTGTAACCATCACTCTATACAAAGCCACAGTACATCTGTTCTCTCTCTGTCTCCTTCAACATCGAACAATAACAAGCACTTAGGTAGCATCTCATACAGAAGTATGGTCTTTCAAAATATAATATTCTTAACTAGTATTTCACACTTTGGGCTAATGTTACGTCGATATGTGATACTGAAACACAATAGATAATAACTGGTCATTCACTTCTACCACAAGCTGTGAGAAACTCTCAACACATTCCAATGGAAGCATGTGTGTGCGAGTGTTACTGTGAACATTTAAAGGACAAAATATTCAAAACACATCAGCTGGTGTCGGTTACTCTTTCTGCATCCACTTATACAATAGGAATACAATTATTCCTGGCATAATAATGACAGTTTAGTAAGGAAGCACAAAGTCTACGGTAATAGGAACCCTGGCCAAATAAACAATAATATATGATTGTGTCTTGCTGAGCCATTATTTTGAGTCTGTTTACTAAAAATGGAGTTCATATGGAAGAGGATGAACATCCTTGCCAGAGCACTGACTCCTTTTTTAACTTCCAGGTGAAGTTTAATCTTAAAAAAGTGTATTTCTGTAGCTGTTTAATTGAGACACGAAGCAAACAAGAAAACAAATGTATTGATCGTGTATAATTTGCATGGTGTATGTAGATCTCATGTTTGCATGGAAACCATTAGCCCATTGCTCAATCAACATGATTCTGTTGGTTGCGGTTAAAAGGTTGGCTCAAGCCTTTCTTTTCACCATCGACCTTACTGAGCATCGTCACACTCATTAATAACTGTAATAGACATGCACTTGTACATTTTAGCGCATACTGTAGGATGTGACTTAGATAGGCTACAGATCTCTGCTGTTAATATGAAGATAAAAAGTAAAGATCCTCTTTAAGGCACTTGTACAAGAATGTCAAAACTTACCAATTTGGTAATGATGAAAAGATTGTGTAATGTTCTATAAAGGACAAAGGGAAACTGGAAAACCATGCAAAGATGCTGTAAATGAGGCAAAATGCAGCTTATAGGATAAGGAAGAAAAATAGGTTTTTCGCCTGATACAGTCCAGTCAATAAGAGACAGAATTTTAACGCTTGTTACGCTTTAGCACAAATGTACAAGATGTATGTATGTATGATCCATCCATTTAGCACTGTTTCATGTGTCGTCAACGATGCTCTGAGAAACATTTATGCCCCTGAATCCATACCATGTCCCTAAGCCAGAGGAAAACCATGTCATCAACACTTAAAACACATCACAAATTCAGTCAAAAGCTGCCAGACCACTCTCTGTTGAAACAACTTGACCTCTCTCTTTCTTACTGTGGCCATGACTGGATAAAAAGTCTGTTGTAGTACGACCTCACTGCTAGAAACCCTTCAATATGAGAGATTTACAGCTTGTTTTTCTGCGTGTGCACTGCCAACTTTAACACAGCTATCTTATTCCACTGCTGGTCATGGCAATTGATGCCCTGACAAACTGCACTCACAATGAAAATTCAAAAAACGACTGATTGTACGGCAGACTGTTCTGGATTGGGTTCCTGTTGTTTTACTTGTCTTACTTGTGATAAGTATCTTAGTACTGTAGTTAGTGTGTTTGTATCTCTACACAGTGGCCTATCAAAACTGGAATTATTTTGGGGGACAGCAAACCTGAAAGTTGGGCATTTTGTTTAACGGATCACTGAATTCCAGTGAAAAGCAGAGGGAAATCTCAGATGTGCAACAATAACAAGAAATATAAGCAGCATTTTAGAGTATACAGCTATAACAATGGATGAATGGTTCATGGTTGCAAATGTCTGGCCTTTATCTTTGCACTGTATACCAAAAGGGTTTTCATTGGTGTCTGAAGAAAAAATGTCTACTACATCTACAGCACTGCCAAACTTTTGTAAGTGCACACGCAACGCCACGTCATGGGAAATAAATTAAGCATTTTCTGAAACTAAGGTACATCACCCATCTAAAAGCAACAATCAAGATTTAGTCATAGAGCAAATACTGTAGGACTTAAATGCCTTAAAACACCAGCAACTGTTTTTCTGGCCATGTGTGTGATGCGTATGATTCTGTTCAGCGGGGTGTTTAATCATTAGTATCTATTTATTAGCATTTATTAGCGCTACCATGACTATAAAAGCATAGGGACTGAATGTAGTTGACATGCTATTCTCTTTACTGTTATTACTGCTTATGTATTGCTGTATGACACCATATCAATAAAGACTTGACATTGTTGAGGCTGCACAGGATTTCATCGTGTTTATTTTACATGCAACACAAACTTTTGAGTCGGGGATACTTTAATGGGTAGTGTAGTGTAGAAAACCTAATATTTTGTACTCGTTCAAAGTCTACGTGATAATTCTAAAAGCACATTATCCCATTAGCATCCCATAAATGGTGCTATAATATCTTACCTGGACTCTCACTACACTAATGATTGATTGGTGGTAACTGAGGATTAATGAGTGGTGGAAAGTAACTACGTTTACATTTACTTAAGGGCTGTACTTTTGAGGTACATGTGCTTGGGTATTTCTATTTTATACTAATTTACACTTCTTCTCCATTACTTTTCAGAGTAAAAATTGTACTTTGTTTATTTGGTAACTATAGTTACTATTTGCAAATTCAGATTGTAATACATAATATTATATAAGGGGGTGTTGTGGTATTGCCTGTTTAAGTAAATTATCAGAATACTTTCTCCAACACTGATTAATGATGAGCCAAAGTGATATGTAATAAGATGAATGAACATACACAGGTTTCTGTAGAGGCATATGAGCACATGATTCTTCTGTAGCGAATCAACTTGTACTACGATAACATTATACATATATGTATATAAATATACACATCTGAGGCTAAAGTAAAAGCCAGTGTATCGTGAACCAGTAAAGGTTCAATGTTGAGTGCCAGTACTGTAATGTAACTATTCCTCTAGCATGTTTTGAGGCCTGAGGAAAATAATTGCGCTGCCTTGATTTATCTGTTAAAGTAAATATAGCTTTGGACCAATAGAGGCTGGAAAGCAATGTCACCTTGACCTCTTGGAGATATTTTTTTTCTTTTGCTTCTCGGGGTCACACTGCAGACGTATATTAAAGGCATATATGATGGATTGCCTGCTGCTGTACTGTATGTTGATCTTTGGAGCCCTGCAGCCGCTCAACACACTTACCAACACACCTTCAGTCCTAGACCTTGAGACCTTGGGCCTTGTGGATTGTCTCTGATTAGCCCATCTCCCCTCGCCCACTGACTGCGTGGGACAGTCTTAGTGCTGGGTGTGCATGTGTGACGCAGGTTGCAGTTCTTCAAAGATTTATACCCCTGCAATGCTGCTGAGTAGAAGGTGTGGTGAGAGCCACCCAGTGAACTGCCGCCGTGAATGCCCTGTTATGAAACAGCCCTCCCTCCTTTTGCTTCAAACTTGAAGAATGCTTTAACTTTCTATTTTAAGTCTCACCTTAGCCACCCTGCCCATTCTTCATAACCATGCACAGAAAACACGTGAGTCCTATGAGGCTATAAAAACATGAAAAACAGAACTTACTGCTACCATACATGCGATGTTGCCTCTCATAGGAAACTCTGGGATTCATTTGAAATTTATAGCAGCCAAACGCTATCAGAGGGTGTTTAGCCTTCAGTCCCAATGCAATCAACATACATAGCATTTGATTTCTCAAGTGCGTAATTCTGTAATTATTGCGACTCTTTAAATACTTGCAGTGCTGTGTAAAAACCTGCCAGTTCATCAATAAACATATTTTTCCTCGACATCTCATAATATTAACATCCAGTGTTCCCCTTTTTATTTCCCCTTAAGTGGCTCTAAGGTTGTAAAAATCATTAATTCTACACTGATACAAAAAGTATTGCATATACATCAACTTGTTTCAACTCTTCATTGAAGCTCTAGTACGTTTACTCAAAATATTCAAACCCAAAAGTCTACTTTTTTTTATGGCTACACGATTCTGTCAAATGGAAATTTTCAAGATGTCTCATGTATTGTTTTACATACACCTTCCCCAAATTTCTTCCCCTGACATACTGTGAAAGTTTGGGATCTCCTCTTGAATTTAAAATGAGTTAAGTTTCTGTAGATTTCAACAATGTTTGGATACACAGTCTGAGGGACAGACACCTCGCTGACTGTCTCTCCTTTTCATGTCTTCCCCTTTGCTCTCTTGGGAGATAAAGGAGACGATGTTGAGGGAGAAGCATGTTTTATGTTCTGTCTGGTAATAAGTGTCTACATGGGGCTGTGATGGTGGTGGAAATGAGAATCAGGCGATGGAGCAGGGCCCCTGGCTGTAAATTTCACCTGTTTGTGTCTCAGGATCAAAGCCATTCCTCTTCAATGGACAGAGGCGTTGGCTCTGCAGACATATTAAAATGTGAATGTGTGTGACCTTACACACACAAGACCCATATCACACTAACAGAAACCAAAAAGCGCTGCTACTGCTTTGAAGGGAGACAGTCACATTAATTTCTTAATCTTCGTAGGTTTCTTGGATTCTGTTTGTTCAGACAGAACGCAAGGTGAATTTTTGATGCTGCTTGATTGCTAGCCCAAGGTGGTGTGATCAAGATAACAAAACCTTTTAATCCCATATGATACCAACAGGCTTCTTTTTGTTACAATTTTAACGTTACCGATGCCAATATAGGTACTGATTATTTCATAAAAGGGTATGCTTGCAATAACTGCCTCAAGCCTGCGACCCACCGACATCACCAAACTGTTGCATTCTTTATTTGTGATGCTATTCCGCAGCTTCTTTCAGTTCTTGTTTTGTTCGGGGTGTTTCTCCCTTCAGTCTCCTCTTAGGGAGGTGAAATGCATGCTCTATTGGGTTAAGGTCAGGTGACTGACTTGGCCAGTCTAAAACCTTCCACTTTTCCCCCCTGATAAAGTCCTTTGTTTTGTTGACAGTGTGCTTTGGGTCATTGTCCTGCTGCATGATAAACTTCCTTCCGATTAGTTTAAATGCATTTCTCCATTGGCAGACAAAATGTTTCTGTCCACTTCTGAATTCATTCTGCTGCTACCATCATCGGTTACATCGAGAATAAATATTAAGAAGCCTGTTCCTGAAGCAGCCATATACGGACAAGCCATGACATTACCTCCAATATGCTTCACAGATGAGCTTGTATGCTTTGGATCATAAGCAGTTCCTTTCTTTCTCCACACTTTGGCCTTTCTATCACTTTGGCATTAATCTTGGCCTCATCAGCCCATAAGATTGTGTTCCAGAAAGTTTGCGTCTCATCTCTGTACTACTTTGCAAATTTCAATCTGGCCTTCCGAATCTTCCTGCTGATGAGTGGTTTGCATCTTGTGGTGTGGCCTCTATATTTCTGCTCTCTGAGTCTTCTTCAAACAGTGGATTGTGATACCTTCACCCCTGCACTGTGGAGGTTACTGATGTTTTGGGGGGTTTTCTTCACGGCTCTCACGATATTTCTGTCATCAACTACTGTTGTTTTCCTTGGCCGACCTGGTCGCCGTCTCTTGCTCAGTACACCAGTAGTTTCTTTCTTTTTCAGGACGTTCCAAATTGTTGTGCTTGCTATGCCCAATGTTTATCCAATGGCTCAGGTCGATTTTCCTTCTTTTCTCAGCTTGACAATGGTTTGCTTTTCTCCCATAGACAGCTTTCTGGTCTTCATGTTTATCCTCTTTAAAAGGAAATGCAGTCTTTATAGGTTTGAACCAAGGAAACTCAGACTAGTCATGCAGAGCTATTTAATGTTTGGACAATCAACCTAAAAGTCAACACCTAGGCCAAAAGAAACATTTGTCAGTCACATGTTCCAATTGTTTTGCTCACTTGAAAAATAGTTGGGTTCAAACAAAGGGTGGTATGTCCTGAGTTGTTTAACACATCTAGATGTGTTAAACCAGGAAATGAAAGCTAAGATGAATTTTTTTTTCCCGAAGGGTAATGAGCCCTTACTTCTTATCCATTTTCCTTCTGTTTTACATAGTAAGTTTTAAGTTTCTGCATCCATTGTAAAATTGGAGATGGTGAGATTTTATCCTGGTATGCTTGAATTTGTCGTCTACCTCTAGGCTATCAGAAACAATTAACAAATAAGTGTGAATAATGGCACTTTTGACTTTCCATTTGGAAGTAATGCAGCCACTCCGTTGGCTGCAAAAAGAATTCAGATAGCATTGGAGTCTATGACAAAATTACTTCCCACTTGACTGATTATCTCAGTGTGCACTTTCACAATGTGTTTATGGACTCAATTGCTAGTTTCAAGTGTTCTTCAACACAGCATGATGTTCCATTTAGTAAATTAAGGATCCATTTAGAGAAAAATAGATGGTAAAGCAGGTTACACTTCAGTGTGTGGCTACGTTGTGATTGACAAGTCACTACCACAGCAATCTGTCAATCAGAGGCAAATCGTATACACTGCACTGTGTAGATTTAACTAGCAGTGACCTTTTCACAGTGTGTTTTCAGTTCATAAAAGTTTATTGTAACATTTTGGTCACCTTAAAGCGTTTTGTTCAGCAGGTGGTTGTACTAAAAGAAGCTCTAAGGAGAACATTTGTTTGTTGTCTTGGGAATTACATGACAAGATCCTCTTTTCTCCGTGCATAAAGTAATTAGCCTAGCTTAGCACAGCCATTGGTATCAGGACAAAACAGCTATCCTCTCCCAAAACAGAAAAAAAATCCTGCGAAGCACTTATAAATTTTGTCTGCGCCCACCGAGAGCATGGGCCTCTCCTATGTCCACACCTTGTATATATACAATGGTGAAACCCAGCCTTCAGCTCCCATTTTTCTTCTGCACTGAGCTGTCTTAAGAGCATTCTAAAGAGTAGAAGATATGAAGAGAGAAAAGAAAAGCAATGTTTGCTAGCAAGCTTACTGGCCAAGGGCGAGGCACCGATACTTCTGTATGGGTCTGCCACACTGGCTACATCATGCCCAGGGATCTCCATCCCCGCTGCAAGGCGTGCCTCAGCCCGGAGAACGCCGGCCAAGCACTCACTCCCAGCTCACAATGCCCGTTCAGCGGCATCCTCACTCCTTATGCTCGGAAACATCATATGGATAATTTCACTGTTCAGCAGGAGGAGGTATGGAAGCCCCCCCACTCTCAACCTGCTGCTGCCAGAAGAGCCAGAGTCGTACAGCTCCTCCTCTTCCATTCATGGGTCTTCCAGCTGCTCCCCATTTTCCCTGGCCCTGATGAATGCCGACCTCGAGTGCGGAAGACCCCGACCCTGAGGTAGCCTTCTCACCGCAAGGTTTCCATTCCTCCGTCAGCTTCCCACTTCCCTTCCATCAGCGGCCTCAACAGAGAGCTTCCTGCCCACTGTCAGCTGTCTGTTCTCCCGGCCCAAGATCTCTCTCCACTGGATGAGATGGCTGGTGTTCTTGCCCTTAGCCAGCCAGTTGGCGGGACGCGGTCTGACCGTGCTACCCTTCTATCCTGCAGTACCAGAGACTCTGTGGTCTCCTGTTTCCACCTACATCCCCATCACCAAGGTGGAAGGCTTGTCAGACCAGGGTTTTAGCCTGTTCCCTCCGCTGGAGCCCAACCTCACGGTTCTTTGGTGTGAAGCTAGCTCAGGTAGCGCCCACTCCTGGCCTCTCTGGGACCACAGTAGATGACCTGTCTCGCCGACAGAGCCCACCAATGCGCCACCCAGAACTCGGCCTCTGCCAACAACACGGCGCTGATATTGTGTCTTCCTTCACAAAGCTAGCGGCTAACTACACTACCATGATGGCGGAAGAAAAGGAGGAGATTAGCAAAGGGGTCAGTGTGCAGCTTACGGAGTGCACCAATGTGGCTGTCACTGCTGCCCGGATACATGTCTGGCTGGCCCAGATTCACCGTATTCTGTGGCTCCTGCAGTACACCATCCCCGAGACTGTCCTTATTTCTGGACCCTGGTTGACACAATGCGGGCCACCGCCCAGGAGGCAGTGAGCGTCAGGCGTCACGTCGGCTGGGCCCAGCCTTTCCCCCTCCCACCCCGTTCTCCCACTCGCTGTTGGGACTGCTGTGACTGGAAGAAGGACCGCCAGCGCCAGAGGCCAGAGGCAGCTGCAGGCGCAGCTTCTTATGGTATTCCCTGGCCTCCTGCTCCTCCTTCACAACAGGCCTCAGCCCCAGCTCAACAGCGGGCTCCCAGAAATAAAACACAAACAGATCCCTAAAGAGTAGGTTCCTCGGCCCGCTGCTGTCTTGGATGAGTCGGATGAGTCGGCTGAGTCTCGGAGGCTGCTCCACCCCTGCCCCTGTCTCTGTGAGTACAGCTGTCATGGTGTGACCCGCCCCCTAAGCGCCAGCGTTCAGCTGTTCCCGTTTTGGCCAGCACTGGCTCGCTCCCCTCGGCAACGAGGGAGAGCAACATGCCTAGCTGTCAGGCTGACTCACACATACTCGCCACGCAGGGTGGTGCTTCCCCTTGCCAAAAGGAGGTTGGAGGATGTTGCTCAGCCTCCCTTCGCCAGGATAGTTGAGGCAGTTCTTACCTTTCCGGCTCAGATCGCCTCTCTCTAGGCAGAGCTGCAGGAGGAGCTCCATGAGAAGCAAGCTATCTCTAGAGTACTTAGGGAAGGAGAACCAGGGGTTCTATTCCTGCTATATCCTGGTCAGGAAAAAGATGGGACGGATGGAACAAAGCAATTATGGACTGTCGTTTTTGCATGTTGATGGTGAAGCAGGTGCTGGAGTGTGTGAGCCCGGTGGACTGGCTGACCTGCATCGACCTGAAGGACACGTATTTTCACGTTACCATCATCCCAGCACATTCCTGTGTTCTCTTTCCAGTATCAGTACAACCGCCTGCCATTCAGTTACTCTCTGACTGGATGAAATCAAGATAAAAATCTTTATTCAACACTCCTTTTCAATGCTTACCATCATAGGGAGGGGTGACAGTCGTTAATGGATAACATCACATTTTTAATTAGGGTTAATGGTTGCATTTGAAACAGTGCGTTTTACATCCAATCAAAGCTAGGATGTTAACTAAATCAGACAATGCACAAGAAATTTATTGATATTCCCAAAGTTTGGTCTTGACTGGTCTTGAAATAAAATCCCAAGTCCTCAATATCTGAGACCGAGACAAGATCGAGTGCAAATCACCATTCACAATTTGATCCATTTGGACAGATAACATTTGAAAAGTCTAGAAGTCACAAAATTAAATTATTTAATCCCATTCAAGGGGAGGGCTAAACCGGAAGTTAGCTGGTGTGCATGTATAAGTGCTGTGGCTGGTATCGATTCACCAAGCTTTGGTCTACTGACTCGAGTGACTTGAAAACCTGATTCTCTTTAGGGAGTGACCCGTACAAACTCGAGTAATTAAAGAGAGTTAAACCTCCCATCTCAGAAGCTAACTGCTCATTAAACCAGTGTCTTGTTTTCTCATGTACACGTTACAAAAGATACAATATGTAAACATGACTAGTCCACTATTTCCCCTGCTTCCTCTCTAAGTGCTATGCTAAGCTAGGCTAAATACGTCACTGAGCTTGCACAAAGATGAAACTGATACTGAACAAGTTTCCCAAAGTATAAAGATATTCCTTTAAATGCAGACAGACAGGAAGATACATTGTCAATGCAATTTTGGAATGAATTATTCTACCATTTGACTCCTATTTTACTCTTTGTACCTGTAAACAAAGTATTAATTTGCGAGTTGCTGCTGTTGTTGCCTTGGAATCTGGTGTATCCTACTGTGCTTCAGCAGCCTGGGGGAATTAGTACTGCTCTCAGAGAGACAGAGTTTGCTAACGTCAAGACAGGCAGACAAAGAGCTTCTGAAGAGAGGCATATAAATATCAGTCAGCAAATACAATATCGAGACAACAAACAGAAAGCAACTATTAAGGAGAGCAGGGTTGTCAAATTTAAGATACACCCACTCTGAGGTAGATTTTAATGTAAATTGGAAAAGCCTAAAACATTTGTAAGCAACAACTAAAAAAAATGTTGACAAAAAATAATGTTAATGTGACATGCAGCTTATTATTCTGCTGGTAAAAAACACTTAAGGAGTATACAGCATTAGATTACATATTCAATCTGTTTTCTTTCCTGACACAAAGTGCTGAATCATTTTGAGGTAGGCCCTGTGTGTGATGTGGTGCTCTCTCTGTTAACCAAGCCATTGCTGTGTTTTTTTCCTTGGTGCTAATAATAGCAGAGACAGTGCCAGCAGAGACAGACATGCAGCCAGACAGACTGAAAGAAAATGTTTTATCCCCCAACAAAGGAAGGTCGCAGCTTTATTGGTGACCTCTGTCTAAGCTTCTGTGAGGATGGATGGAGTGGTATTGGGGTTATTCAACCTGAGAAATACAATTACATTAGCAGGAAAGTCCATCTCACTAATCAGAAAATGGAGTGGGCATGGTCACTGATGCTCCTCAAATATTTCTAATATTGTAAAGATTTGATTTAGGTGTAAAGATTTGATGTAGAGTGGTTAACTGACTTAATCGAGTATGGATGTTTCTGGGGTTTTTTTGTTCTTTATCAAACAATCATTTAAACTACTGCGTCACGTGATCACCATTCAATTTTACATTTCATGCTTATATTTTTGTCATGTGTTGTAGTGATTGAGCAGGTTGAGAACCCAAATGCAGGACACCAGAGCTGAGCAGGTATAATCCAATGATTTATTAACAAAAGGAGAGCACACTTACAAACCGTGGCTAAGTCCAAATACAATCCAAAGTATGTAAATGAAACAGAGGTCCAAAAAACAAAGGCAAGATGCTGCTGGAACCTGAGGCAGGAACAAACTCAGGCAACAGATCAACACAGGACACAGGCAACAATGGACCAACAAAGACTGACCAGAACACAGGCATTGAAATACTCAGGCAAATGAGCAGGGCGGGAACACATGAGCAGCTAATTAGGCACAGCAGATGCACAGTGAAACGAGACAGAGTGAAACAGCAATATAACCAGGCAGGAAACTAACACAGAACACAATAAAGAATAAAATGAAATGACTACAAACTCAAGCAGACACATATCTATAAACAAAGGCAGAGGTAACAAACTAATAATCAAAACAAATATACAATAAACCAACAACAGGAACAAAACTAGACAAGATCACCAGGCACAGAAGATTACAAAAAAAAGTGCACAAGAAGACAGAAGGGCAGATCTAAGTAAAACATAAAACATGGAAAGACCGCAAAATCAGAGAATGGACAGGGACAGGACCAAACAGCAGATAGGACTGAAACATGGAGACACAAGACTAAGGACTAAGACACAGCCCAAAATAATAAAACACAGAAGTACACACATACAGTATGAACTAAAGTACAAGACTAAAAACTAAGGCAAAGAACTAAAACGCAGGCTAAGAACTAAGATAAGAGACAAGACAGATACTAAGAAACTAAAACTTGTGAATGAACAAAAAACTAGATTAAGCTACAAAACCCTAAACATGACAAGATCAAATAAAGCTTACAGAACACAGAACAAAAAAACAAACCTATTTTTAGAGTTAATAAGAGAAGTTAAATCAATTCACATTTTCGAGGTAATTTACTAAAAATATATTTACAGTGTTTACTCAGTTAACTATTTTTAACTTATACAGTTGGTATTTACATATTTACATGTTTAAATCATTACATCTGAAGCTGTAAATCAGCTATGATATTAAGCAGAATGTACCTTGCATTTACTTCAGTCTAACTCCTGCTAGCTTCTTATTGGTTATTTCAGTCATGTGAGAGGCTGAATAAGGAAGTGTTGCTGTTGTTATGAAGCTGATGAAGAGTGGAGAAGAGTAAAGTGCTGCATAAGTTGTCCGTCTCCATCCTGTTGTTTCTTCTCATAAAGAGTGTTCCAACCATCACACCCTGAACTCCCATACTACACAATGAAAACAGACAAAACCAAATCCTAACCATTTTCACATATTTGTGAGATACTGGCTAAATTAGTGAGTGCAAACTGGTTGATACAAAATAATTATACACTGAGACATAAGAGTAGCCTTGTAACTACCACATGGAATGAATTCAAAGCCTAAAAGACCATTAAAAAAAAAAAAGCAGCATTTTTGCAAGTTTTAAATAAAGTATTGTTTGGTATTAATACTGACATTGCTAAATACATTTAACGACAATGGTTACATCCCCAAAAAGATACAGATTATTTTTTAAATGCATTACACTGGGGCTATTTGAGGTAGAATCTCATTCATTTCTCAGGTGTGGAAGTGTGATCCATCACTTCCTCCAGTGATTAAACAGATATAAAAAAACACAGGGAAACATCTGATGAAATGTCAGAAGGTAGGTATTTTTAGGTTGCAGCTGGCTACATAAAAAGCTGGAGAAGGAGGAAGGTACATTATAACTGATATTTGCATCACAACTGAAGCTCTGCAGACTGCTGTTGATGCTACACTGGATGCACTGGAGGCACAAAGTGTCACTGTGGAGATAAATCTGGTAAAATGCACATGCCTTTTAGTTTGACTTAAGTCTGCAGTATAACCAGACTTTTTCTAATTTTTACAGAAGGACTTAGGAAATATCAGCAGTCTTAAAACCCTGATCCACTTCCTCTATTATAACCAATTTGCAATAAAGCATTTCTGAATAAATATGATTTATGTTTTGTTCAATATGGTGATGACCATTTGTTAATAAATACTGTACATGCTAATTGCCTGAAATTAGTCCATGTTACTTATCTGTAACAGTTACTGTCTGTCAAACGTTTGCTGAGATACAGTCACTGACTTGAAGAAGAAGTGCTCTCTGGTCCCTATTCAGATGGGACTCATTATTTTGGAGGAGGCCATGGAGGTGTAGCAAAACAAGTTCAACCTAGAGGGATGTGTCCTTAAAGTAACCTTGCGCTGCAGTGTGCAACCGCTGACAGACGCAATTTGGAATCAAGCTCATATTAAGATATCCATTTGGATGATGAAATTCTGGTTTATAAGTCTATAACAAGGCAATGTCCTCATAAAACTCCAGCCAATTTCAGAAATACGTTTTATATTGGCAGTGTTAGTTCAACATAGTTTTGACATATTCTTCAATAAGAATATGTGAAATTTGGTTAAACTTAGAAATTTTGTTAAACTTAGAAAGAAATATTGTATCAGTTCTTTTCATCTTTATCATTTCCTGTCATGTTCTTGATACAGAAGGGGATAACACAGGAGTACACATCTGACGTTTTCAAACGGTACCTAAAGCTCACAGTGTACCATTGTATTCTAAAATGTTCCTTCAGCTCTTTGGAGGCAGGGGGCAGGGGGGGTGAGAGGTGTGTGCTGCCGCTGCCTAATCCATAATAGAGCAGCTGAGCCCATCCAGGGCTTTCTATTCAACAACATCCAGCCTGCAGACTATGACAAGGCATTTTGAGAGTGAGAGAACAAGAAGAAATTGAGTCTAAGCTGAGCTCAACCTGATGTTGAAAAGGTTAAAAAAGTTATCATGTGGGATTAAACAGCTGTAAGAAACTAGTGAGTGTGTCAAATGGAATCATTAAGGATCTGGAGCTCAAAGCTTGAAAAAGAAGAGCAATGCCTCTGATCACTGTTAGATGATTCTGTTTCAACGATCAGTGTTAAGAATTCCCCTTTTTTAACTTATGTTAGAGCTCTAATGACATATGTAGCTCACTTATTTGAAAGATTACATGAAAGATAAGCTTTTTGCCATGATTTTATTCAGGGCTTCTTCTTTCTTTGTTCCTGTTCCTCAGTGTTAAAATTTTAAAATGACCTCATCCCTGTTGAATACCCAGAGATTTATACGCTATCTTCATTTGTTCACATTTACGAGACAGATATGAGAGTTGGATCTATCTTTTCTTCTAACTCTCTGCAAGAAAGAAAATTACCCAAAATGTCAGACTATACCTGTAAACATGCATTAATTGACGGAGGAACAAGCTGCCAACAAAATAATGACATTATCACCCGTGTTAACAAACAGTGGCTTGTTTACATATCCATCAGATAGGTAACGTCATCTGGAGTTGTTTTAGCCTCTCCTGTTCACTCTCCTTTGTTTGGTCTCCACTGACTCCTGAGAAAAATACTATTTTTTTTAGCTGCCAAATGCTCCTCTATGCGTAACAGCCATTTGCCAACTTTGTATGTTTGGCATTTGGTGCTGGGCAGGTAGCCGGCAGTGGGATTTTGAGCTCTTTCCCTGAAAATATTTGCCTGGTATGGCAGAAAATGACAATGTGCCATAACAGAAAAGCTGTGAGAGATGAAGCCAAAATATCAGTAGTCAGGTAATGAATGTCTGTGGGTTCATAAACGTGACCCCTGTTATATTTTATCACTTCACCTAGCATTGATATAACAATACTGAATAGCAATAGATGCCAGGCACTGCCAGTTAGCTTGTTCTACTAGTCTCTCTAAAGACATTTTATCTTTATGTCCGAGAGGATTTGTGTCTAACCTTGGAAAGCCCCTCATTGTATTGTCTGTGCTAATATTGAGCACAACATTGCAATTTTCTCACAGAATCTGTTAATTTAAACAAGCCAAATTGCTTGCCTACAAAAATAAAACACTCACTGTGGCCTTGACGGGATTAATGAGGCTTCTCAGGCTCTTGTGCTCCGCTAAAATGATCAGCGGGTATTTTTTAATTTCCTTTCCATGGAAAATGGATAATTCCACATTACAAACAGTATCACCTTTGAAATTGTTTTCACGTCCACTTTCACACTGAGTGAGATTATGTATGATTCTGTATTAATGTATGATTTATACACTAAAGTGCCTCAGTAGCTACCCGGAAATGTGCAGCACAGGTTGTAAGAACTGGAAAACATAGGGACTGTCCCTTTGGACACAGGACACTCCCTTCCCCACACAAAGAGCCGCAGGCTGTCAGGCTAGAGGAATAAAGATTACCTGCCTCCAGAGGCCACCTTATTGACAAATCTCCCATGATCCACATATAGTCTTCAAACATCCAGACGTGCACTGGGCAGCTGGGAGGGGGAGGTGTTGGAAAGAAAGGGAGGTGCTGTCCATACTTCCCTGCCCCCTCTGTGTTTCACCCATCCTTCTTCTAAGAGGTGCAGGAACATTAGTGACACATGCGGCTAATGAGACATAAAGGTGGGATGCTGTACTCTGTGATCTGCTACAGCAAGCCAAGTGTTGATGGATCACCAATCAGCACTGATCAATCACTGGCAGCGATTGATGAAGGGACTTAAATGTACACAGATTTGTGGGATCGTTGTGTTTTCACAATGCATGCACGGCTGCCACAACGTCTCCTTTCAGTGCTTTCTTTTGTTCATCATCCTAATACCCATGAGTCACGTCTTGCTCTTTCCTGATTTGCTAAAATGCAGCAGCAACGAATGGAGATATCCTGCATGAGGTCTGAGTTTGTTAGAAAAAAAAAAACGTGGCAGCCCATCAAAATGCAAAACACCCTCAGTGTTGTTAAAAGCATGAAGGTCATTCATGTTTGAACATGTCCTCTTCTTAAAGAATACCACGAAAGAAAATTGCTTTAGAAAGAGTTAAGAAGTGAAATTGCTGTCCATACTGACTAAATGGCTCAAGAAAATAAATCATCTTGCATCATCAGGGCCCTTTGAGAGGAAGTAATCAATGTGCATATGGGCTTCTCAAAGGAAGGAAACCGCTCAAACAAACTGATTCAAACCATTTGACACAAGTCAGTGCACATCAATTTTAACTCAGTCAAGAATTTATATGGCTATGTAAATATTTTGTATGTTCACCTACATTCTTTTAGAGTTTGTCAGTTTTACATCATTATTTGCGGATATTTTAAAGGTATGACAGCCATCAGCAGCCTTAAAATGAATGAAGACTAATTTATTGGACACTGCAATTGTTTGCATAAAAAGTTTTGCCTGATGATAAGAGTGCAAAATACCTCATTACCCCTGATATGGGATGACATTGTTTCAATGGAGGGTTTGACAAAGTACCACTTTCTAGCACACTTTTTGAAGGAGTTTTGTTAGCTTAAAATAAATGCATTTTTAATAGTTACCAAATAACATATTAATCGGTTATCGATCCATAAAAAGCAACTCAAAACAACAGCTTTTGCACTGAGGTGTTAACTGTGGCTGGATGTTGTTTCTTCTTGCTTTGTCATGTTATCTATTTCTTTATTTGTCAATAAAACAACGATGAAAAGCATCCTTACCAAAATCCATTTATTGCTCTGATGAGCATGTTTAAATGTTACCAATTAAAACACTATTTCTTGTTTGTTTAATCTGTACAAAAACAGAAGTGTAAAAACAATCAATTATGGTGCGACATCTCCTTACGGTGACGACAGGACCCCAGGAAATCACATGTTGACATATCAACATTTACAATTCCAGACTTTATTTACATTTATTCATTTAGCGACTTACAATTGCTATTCATGTCAGAGGTCGCACGCCTCTGGGGCAATTAGGGGTTAAGTGTCTTGCTCAGGGACACAATGGTGGATGGGTCACAGTGGGGAATTGAACC
>JAPMOB010218489.1:0-29617 GCA_029875015.1 Lepomis gibbosus | reverse complement strand
TTACATTTGACTGATATTACTTAATTGAATACTCTAGAGGTGAGGCAAAATACCTTACCTCTAGTGAGTGGCCCAGCCCTCTATATATTTTTCTGTATGTGGCCCTTATTGAAAAAAGTTTGGACACCCCTGGTCTATAGGCATGTAGCAGCTCAGAGATGTAGGGTGGGGCAAGACAATTTAGACATTTAAAAGCAAATAAAAGAATCTTAAAATGGATCCTTTGATGTACAGGCAGCCAGTGGAGTGAAGCTAAAATGGGGGAAATGTGCTCATATTTACGTGTTCCTGTTAAAAGACGTGCAGCAGCGTTTTGCACCATCTGGAGATGAGCGATAGAGGACGCACTGAGCCCCATGTACAGTGCATTACAGTAATCCAACCGAGTAGTGACAACGGCGTGGATTACTGTCTCAAAGTGCTGCCTAGAAAGAAGTAGCTTTATTTTGGCCACTTGCCTCAATTGAAAAAAAGCTAGTTTTAACCACTGACCTTATCTGTCTGTCAAGGTTAAGGTCAGAGTCTATTTTAACCCCTAGGTCAGTTGGCTTGGTATACTGATTCAAGGAACCCAGATCAGCCCGGAGGGTCGCAGTGGTGCCACCAAAAAAAAACATCACTTCTGTCTAACTTTCATTAAGACTTAAAAGGTTAAGAGCAGTCCAAGCCTTTATGTCATCAAGACACTTGGGTAACGGTCCAACAGTTTCATCCTTTTTAAGAGGCACATAGATCGGAGTATCGTCTGCATAACAGTGGAATGACATACCATGCTTTCTAAGTATGGAACCAAGTAGGAGCAAATAAAGAGAGAAGAGAAGAGAAAAGGGCCTAAAATTGAGCCCTGTGGGACCCCAGAGGACAGAGGTGGACACAGAATCTCCACAGCTGACACAGAAAGTTTTACCTTCCAAGTAGGATCTGAACCATTTCAGTGCAATGCCCTTTATGCCCACCCACTGCTCCAAACGAGAGATTAGGATTTCATGGTCCACTGTGTAAAAAGCCCGCAGTCAGATCAAGAAGCACAAGAATAACACAATCACCGGAGTTAGTAGCTAAAAGGATATCATTAACAACTTTTAGAAGAGCCGATTCTGCGCTATGTAGGGTTTTAAAACCAGATTGGAAGATTTTTGACAGAAAGGGTAGTTTAGATATAGGTCTGAAATTTGTGGTCTCCATGTTTTCGTCATTTGTTTCAGCTGTTTTGTCGCTTCTTCTCTAATTGGTTCCATTAGCTGATATTACTGACAGATAACTGTACTGAAACACAATAGGGTTCTTATTAACGGCTATTTGTGGCCAGCTGAGGAACTCTACTAATCAGGACCTACAGTCAAAAGTTAACTTGTTCATTCGTCTCTCTTTGCATTAATTTTTAGCTCTAGTCTTGTTTTTGCCATGAAAAAAAAACGGATGTCAAAGAATATTTTTCATCATAGTTTTTGTGGACAACATTAACACTGGTGTGTGTGTGTGTGTGTGTGTGTGTGTGTGTGTGTGTGTGTGTGTGTGTGTGTGTGTTACAGAGATGATGCAGTCCCTCGCTCAGCGTCCGGCTCCAGCCAACACCAACCGGGAGCGCCGGCCTCGCTACCAGCACCCAAAAGGCGCTCCCAACGCCGACCTCATCTTCAAGACTGGAGGAAGGTGAGCCGTGAGCCGTGATCACTGAAGCGCCGACACTCAAACAAACGATGCCGATTGTGAGGATTAGGGCTCGTTCTCTAAAACATGCACTGACGCCACCTCGTTGGTTATCTCCTTTAAACAGCGTGAAAAGGGCAAGAAATGAAAAGCATGAGGAGCGAGACAGACAAGAGAGACAAGACAGGAAAGGCAAGCAGCAGAGAAGCCACGTCACAGAGTAGGCTAGCGCAGATGTGTGTACCCAGGCCCCAGCGAGGACTTTAATTAAACATCGTCAGCAGAGATGAAGCTTCAGCAAGTTAGTTTGAAAAAGCAGAGCAAAGGTTTTGTTGAGGAGTTCATGTTTATATTTGCACTTTTAACTGATTCTGATTTCAGGTCAGATTATAAATCTTTCTGTAAAAGCTCTGGGAATATTTGGAAATAAAGATTACATGAAGTTTATACTTCGTTAACATCAACAGCACCTTGTGAGTCTTTCTTGCTTCTGTATTTTATAGGATTTGAGTAATGCATATGTGCCGTTTAAGCTCTAACTGGTCTCTGGCGGGCCGTGGTTACATACTGGCAGAACCTAACACACAAATGCACATAGATTTCTTTTGCGGCCCCAGGCATGAACGTCATATTGTCTCAGTCACTAGCGGATTGTATTGAAACACACAAAAACATGCATTTGCTTTGCTAGTATCCCCTTTAGTCCATATTTTACCAGAAATGTGACACTTTTATTTTGAGGAGAATTTTTCAAAATTAGTATTTTTTTTAATATAGGATGGTAATTAAAGTGAGAACAGAGGTGGGAAAAGGGAGTTTTGTGATGAAGCAGAGGATATGATTTGTCACAGAACAGCGTGTTCTCTGTACATTGTGTGTAGGTTTTGATTCAGTAACAGTAATAAAACAACAATCTGATATTATAACAAGTGCTGTGTGTGTGTCACAGCCGGATATATCTCCCTCCTCTGAGCCACGGAGCTCCATTGTTGTCCAAAAACTATTAAAACCCATCAGTGAGCCTCTCTGCTGCACTGGCTGACATGTCCCTTCATCACCGTGAACACACACACTGTAGTGAGTCCCACGTAAACCGTCCTGCTGCCCCAAATGCTCACTAGAGCTCCACGTGTGGATTCATCTGCTGCTGTAAATAGTCCCCAACAAATTAAATTAAATTATTAAAGAAAATATTGAGCCTTTAAAAAAAAACAACTATATATTTGTGAAGTATTTTTAAAGATTTACGTCTACCAAGGGGTGTGGAGCTGAAAACCATAGACAGGAAGTCAGTATTATCAGATGCATTGTTGGTTCTTGTTTTTTTCATGGGATTTATTTCATAATAAGAACCATGCAGAACAAAATCAAATAAATTAGCTGCTGTATAGGTAAAATAAAACTGTTTGGTAGCAATACTAATAGACAACAAACCGACATTTTTAAAATACATTAGTTTTTGATTTTATCTAAACACAATCATTTGCAGCTCGGTCCAACTTATTGAAAGAAAGGTTGGCAGGTTAATCCAGATTTTTAAACGTAATTAATGTGTGTATATATGATTAAAGTGCAGATAGAGGAGAGGAGGCAAAAGGGATTTGTCAGATATTTAATTTAATAGAAACAGAAATTCATGTGTGGTTATTTTATCTATAAATAGGTCTTAATTTTCCTCAGTTTTGGATACCTGGTCCTACAAATGTAATAATTGCACAGGACACGCAAGTAATAACATAAAAGTTGTATCAAACGACCCTGTGTTATGTGAAAGCGACAAGCTCACACAGAGTTTTGAGCTCATCGTTTATCTGTCTGGCCCAAGACGTAAAAAGCCGCTGAACTCGAGACGTTCAACAGCAAACAGACACAGCTAGAAAGCAGCTGGTGAACATAGTGGAGCATTTAGCTGCTAAAGAGCCAGAAATTTCCATCAGGAGCAGGTGGAGACGAAAAACAGAGAGAATATAGGACTCACATTCATCAGGGGACACAAACACACCACTCTAAATTTATTGTCCTGTTGCAACTTCCTAAACAAAATCATGTTGTTCTAATGAGTCATACAATAATAATTAACACCTAGGATCTGATTTCATGCTGCACACGGAGTGAGTCATTTTCCACACAGCAGCAGGACGCACCAAAGCTGCTGCTTCGTTCTTCTTCCGTAACTCGCTGCTGTATTTAAAGCTGCAGTGGGCAAAGCTGGAGGAACTAGCGGCCAGATTTCAAACAGTATCCACTCTCTCCCTTCACGCCTCCCTACCAAACCACTCCCCCAAAACACATTGTTGGCATGCTTATTACCGTCCTGCAACAGCCACAGATAACAAATTTAATGTGTCAGAGATTTAGTGATTTATCAGGATTTAAAGACATTTTAAGGGAAATATAACCAAAAAAGCTTCTGAAATACTGAAAAAAAGTTTTTTTCCGCTCTCAGCACTAACCTCTGTTGCAAATACAATGTGTTTCCTGTGACTGTTTCACAATAAAAGCCATGTTTTGCAGGTTGAACGTGAAGCAGCAGGAAACGTTGTGTTAGCATTAGCATTAAATTAAACCAGCTCTGAAATGAAAGTGAAGAGTAAACAGAGGAACGGACAGTAACGCTGGATTACCTGAAGTTAAATCCAGCTGAGGAATGGCAGACCGTTGAAAACAAATACATAGAGAGGTTTTTTATTAATTTAAATACGTTGAATGGCTATTGCTAAAAAAAAAAGTACGACGATAAATCAAAAACTTTAACTTTCAGACTGGGTTCTGGACTGAAAAGGTTTTGCCGTTGCTCAGCATCTCTGCAGTAAATGTCTGCTCTTTCCTCCAGGAGACGCTGATTGGAGTCTGGGTCCAGGCTGAACGAGCGAGTGAATGATCGATCGAGAGAAAGAGAGAGAGACGAAAAACAAGATCGGGGGGGGAGGGGGGACCCGCCAAAACAGGGGACGACTCCTCCAGACGCCCACTGATGCCGGGACAGACCAAACCCCTGACCTGAACACACACTCTTACCGTACTGAGGGGCCCGAGGAGGAGAGGCAAAACCAGTCGCTGGGGTCAGAGGATCAGGGGTCAGACCGATGGCGCACTCTTTCTTTTGGACCAGAGAACGAACTACAAAGACGACACCTGACCGGCCGACTGATGGCGAGACACCCAGACGGGGAGGCGGGATCATCGGATCGCCTCCTGCTGTGGAAAAAGTGACTCATATTTAGGAGTTAAAACCCTGCGAGTGCGACAAAATTTACAGCAAGAGATATGGATCATTTTATTTTTGCTTTTGGGACTGTTAAAAAAAACAAAAACGGGAACAAGTGTGTTCGGTGTAGCTTTCTGTTTAAACTGCATGCTGTCGTCAGGGCAGCGCTGAGATGGAGGCGAAGTGGCGGGACGGCGAGGGTTTTAACACTTGTTCATAAACTGTTCGGGATGCAGAGGAGGACGCGATGACGCAGATGAATCATGTAGTTCAAACGATCAAAAAGTGGCTGATGGGATGCTTTGGTATGTCACTGCCTCGCCGCTGGTTTATGGCACGAAATGATATGGTATAATTTAGTAACGCTTTATTTTATGGATCTGTAATTATAGACAAAACTGATTAGTTGATCAGTAGAAAAATAATCAAAAGTCATTTTTAAAAGAATAATTCCAGACTAGTAGGTTCTCCAATGTGATCATTGGCTCCTTTTTTCTTTGTTTTATATGCTTCTAAGTTAAATATCTTCTGGGTTTTGCACTATTTTTGGTGTGAAGGCAAATCATCTTGGGCTCTCGACAGATTAATAGATAATGAAAACGATCGTTAGTTGCAGCCCTGGAGTTGAAAAGCAGTTGATTTCACGAGGAAGTTCCTCGAAAGAACTGCAGGAAAATAAGAAGCTAAAAGTGTAATTTGTCATATAATTATTACCAAACTTCATGATCTCTGCTACTTCTAAATACCTTCCTAATCACCACCTGCAGCTAGTTAGCTTAGCTTAGCACAAAGACTAAACGGGGAAACGGCTCGCCTGTCTCTGTTCTAAGATTCAAATCCACCTGCTAGCACCTCTGAAGCTCGCTAATTAGCATATTATATCTTGTGGTTATGGCCAGGAGAAGATACCAGGCGAGCAGTGGCGACCACAGGAAGTTCTGCTCCCAGAAAAGAAAGTCAAGCTCAAATAACAATTGTCATTTAAACAAGCTAGATATAACGTGTTAATGAGTGACCTTTAGAGGAGCTGCTAGGTGGGTTTTGTGACCTTAGAGCCAGACTAGTCATTTTCTGTTTTAGTCTTTATGCTAAGCTAAGCTAACCTGCTGTAGCTTCATATTTGCTGCCCAGACTTGTACATCTGAGCGGCATGTCAGGCAAGCAGTGGAACATGAGTGACCCGCTGTTTATACGCTCCATAAGCCAATAAACCAGCAGCTGCATACCAAAACCCGACAGCGACACATGGTCGAAATCCACCACAGGAACGTGCCACTTTTTGGTCATTGAAGCTCCTTGAAGGTCTCGAGGCCTGACTGCGTCAAGTTACCTGAAAAGAGATGGACACCTGAGTGTGAACAGTTTTTTCTAACTTCTATCCGGCTAGGTGCTAGAATCAGGAGCATCTAAGAGTTAGTTTTGACAATACTGAGCTTGCTTTGATTTGGATTTGTGAAGTGTAACATGGTAACAGTTGTTTTTTGTTTTGTTTTTTGGACAAATTGATAACTGTGTGCCTGAGAGACGTCCTTAGTTGTGATAGGAACTATATTATTTTATCTGTTGAGCCTGTAGATGGATAAATATTCTCTGTATTCTGCTGCACGGGCCTCGTTCTGCACCAGCTCTTTGTCATTCTCTGTTGTAGTAAAGCGTCCAGCCGTGGCTCTGACTTAGTTTGTCTGTGTCTAGATTGTGTTGTTCTTTTCCTGCAAGCAAAAGAAGCTTTGTGTCTTGGCTCATGAACAGACAAGAGTTATTACAATAAATGTATGAAGATGAAGGCTGTGTCTCTAAATGAGGTCGTCATGCGTTTCTGTGGCATTTGCGTGTTTTGAGAGGGTGCGCCTGTTTGTCGAGGTCTAATTACAAGGCAGCAAAGATAAGTATGTCCTCATTTCCTGCCCGCTCGCTCCTCTAAACACTGCGACTGGACAGCATTGCTAACTATGGCCGTAGTAATGTAATTATAAGTTAAAAGTCACAAACATGTATTGCACTGTGCCAGAAGCTACAGAAGATGTCATTAGTGATTATTCCAAGTCCATATAAACATTAAAACAGATTTAACTTGCTCTCATTCTTCTTCCTGTTCACACTGCCCATTTAAAAAAAATGCCTTCCTAATGCACTTTCAACCAAACGGGATATTTGAAAGTTCATGTGAAGTAAATAATTGGCTTCAGCAGGTTAAGTCACACAGGTATTTTGCAAAGTTACTGTAATTTAGTACAAATTTTGTTTTGTCTGGGGGGAAAGGAGAAATGATTACATCAAGCAAAGTCTGTTTTAAGCTCACTCAGCCACCAGACTACTTTTAAATTTTAGACCAAGACAGACTTGAAAGACTGCACAAAGCAGTTTCATCATTTGCCCAGAAATCAAATACGTTAGAATCACACTAATCCTGTAACTAATTTTCATTATTATTACGGTTAGGATTCTGTTATTCCTCGCAAAAAGTGAGTTAGAGCTCGTCCATTTCTTACCTTGACCTTTGCGCCGTGTCCTGGGAAAAGTCCTAACTAACATGCACATTGAGATCAGGTCACAATATTTTTATTCCAGGTGTAAAGGCAACCGCCCGCGGATCAGATCTCATTATCCAGATACATAACCTGGGAACATGTGAGCACAATTTAAACTAAAATAAAAACTAGATTTTTAAACTAAAAGACAGGCCCAACGTACATTAGAGCAACAATGGTAAAGCAGAATTACCCAGACGCCCTCATACACAAACACAGACACACTGTTTCTCTCAGCATGGCAGTCATCAAGCAGCACTTCTTCAGGAAAGAAAGCGTCTGTGTTGAAGTCTTATGTAACCGTCTGCAGTCCAGACAGTTTGCTTCTGTGTTGCCGGTCAACACACAAGTAGTCGTATGTGAAATATTGGCGAAGGTCAGAAAAACAAAACTTTCTAAAAACTTGTTACACGGTGAAAATGGGAGCTGAGAAAAACTGACCAGTCAGGGTCGCACGCTTACAGCAGCAGTCTACTATAAACAGTCTCTAATCTATTTTGATAACATAAACAAATAAAATCTGTTTTGGGGAATATATTTAGTCTCTTTCTGGTGTTGAGTAAGATTAAAAGATTGACACCAAATCCACCCACTACCACTTCCTAAGCTCACTAAGTAACACCGTATATCATGTTTGTTTAATCAGTTCAAAAAAACAAGCTAAGTCACTAAGCATCCTTTTTTTCTGAAAGATACATGGCGAAGTTGTTTTAAGGACACAACTTTAAGTCTGTCTTGAAGCATTAGTCAGGTGTCCATATGTACGCGGAAACAGGTTTTGCTTGCTGTAATCATTTAAAGATCCCTTCATAATGTGCTTTCAGCGTAAGTGATGCAAGGCAAAGTCTTTTTCTTTTCATTGCAGCTCAACAGAGAAACAATTTCCTGGGAATTTTATACTAAAACGAGTTTGACGAACTCTTAAACTGTTCAGTTTTGGACTGTGGATTTTGTGTCCCATCACTCACATTAGTAAGGATTTAACAGACTTGAAAATTCACCACTGCTAAGACATGTAAAGACTTAAATGTAATGCTGATACATGATAACTATTTCTTGGCTGTGAAGCCAAGAAACCAAGCGTAAACTCTAGAAAGTTACTGGTCCTGGCACATAAACACAGAAACCGAAGTAGGTATGTAGATTTGTTTTGTCACAGTATTACAGGTTATAGAGTGAAACTGAGTTTGTAACTCCCTTCTGCTACATAGCAGACAAATATGTATTAAACAGACACAAATGGTAAACAGAAATAAACTATAATCAACGGAGCAGTGCTGGGGATGAATTTGAGTCTGACAGCTTGAGGGTAAAAGCTGCTCTGCAGTCTGGTGCTGTGGCCACCGTTATGCTAAGCTAAGCTAACTGGCTGCTGGCTGGAGCTTCATAATTACCATACCGACATTAGAGTGGTGTTTAAAAGCATTTTGGTTGAGTTGTAAATCCTAATCTTTGCCGGCCAGTACGCCACCTCATCACCTTAAAACGTCCTGTAAGTTTGCACTCAGGGGAAATCTTGCACAGACGTAGGCACTCATTGATCAACACCTGATCATTCTTTACATTCCAGAGTTTATCAAAGGAAAACAATCAGAAAGAAGTTACATTATCCGTTTTAATGACTGACACAAATTCAATATTAGATATATTAAGCAGAGTATATACAGTAATATAATATGGACATTTCAAAAGGAAGTAAACCAGGCTGTTGTACCATTGCAGCAATTGTCACATGGCTACTTGTTTTCCCATTTACCACACATGGATGCTCTTTTAATCCCTGTTCTGTGCAGGATTTTACACTTTGCATTAACATTTCCTTATAAAGTAGGCTGTTTTATATAGAATGTAGTTATAAACTGTATGTATGCACCATTAGATACTTCAAAATGACTGTAGCTTAACTACAGAGGACCGGAGTCTATGAATAAAATTCACAAAAACATCCACACAGGAGAAGTACTATAGTGGTACTTCTGTGTGAAACAAATATACTTCAAAAGTTACTGTAGATGAACTACAGAGGCCGGAGTCACAGTAAACTTACATACACGTACATCCATCCATCCATCCATCCATGCATACACATACACGCTTATGCTGCTACAACAGTTAAATAACACACAAATGCAAATGTCAGAAACGGCAAAAGTATCGACAACAGCTTGAAAGGAACAAACACACATAAGTAACCCAGGATGTATTTCTAGACTGTGGTTTTAGTGCTTGTGTTTTGTACAATGCCATGTGCGCGCCCATCCCTAAAGAGCAGTTTTAAAGTATTCGCTCTGCATAGTAGAAAAGTAAAAGTCGTGCCCACAAACCCATTCCGCAGTCTGTGGTTTGGTGTGGGAGGGTTGTCCGTGGAGTAAAAATATCCTCCAGCCCGGCTCGGCTTTACATCTTTCGAGAAACCCCAAGCTCTTTTTACTGCAACTTCTGCACCATTGTTTTTCCAGGACATCAGATTTTATGGAATGAATGCAGATATTAGTTTCCAGAATAATGAAAAGTCACTGACGTACTGAATGTCTTGTTTCTTGGATCCTCTTTAGAAACCTTTTGTTCTTTATAGTATAGTTTTGGTCATTTAATAAGTAAAACAGTTGCTGTAGAGAAAAGTGCCTTTAACAGGAAAAAAAACACACACACTCACCGCTGACTAAAATGCCCAAAGTCAGTAAACAAACAAGTGAAAACACAAAAGGTTCCCGTGTAACAAGGGTGATGAAGACTTCACAGCCTGTGTATGAACAGTAATTTCACTTTCCTGACAGCTGCTAGAAGGAAAGTGACACCGCAAAACAAATAATATAACTTAAACTGGACAAAGAACCAAACTCATGTGCAAGTGAGGCCCCGTTGTTCCTTTAACACCTAAATTACTCTTGTGCATGATTAGCCTGTCTTAATTTTTCTCCTTACTTTTTAAAACTGCTGTGTTTGTACTGTAGCAAGAGGACATCATTTACTGTACACTACCGTTATACTTTATCTTCTTGCAGCCAAAAAACAAATATATACGAGGGCCAAATCAATCTGTTAAAGGGCCCTGGGGCAAAATGAGCTCTCACTTTGCCCCTTTGAAAATCCTGCCTTACTTTTGATGTAAATAAAAAATATAAAATCCCAGTAAAAATCTATTTAACCTCAAATATGCACCCCCTTTCCAAATAGCATCCTAAGACAAAGGCGAGACGGGAGACTAAATGTTATCTGATTCCCACAGGGAGAAGATGCTCCCCTTTACAGCACTGGTTTGTTCCAAAATATCTTGTGCAGTATTCAATGCCTTGGATCAGAGGCGATATAAACCAGTTTGGAGTTGATCTGTGAAGGCTTGACTCATTGAAACAGTGGGCAGCAGCTATGCAACGTGTTACATTTGTTTGTCAGTTTTTTTGTGGTCAGGAAGTGAGAAGTGGTTGTGCATGTCTGTCGTAGGATCTGGCTCCATTCCTCTGTAAATGTCTCTCTCCAACCACAACTCAAGCTCAGACATAAATGGGGAAACGTCAAGCATTCCGCCTCCACCAGCAGGTACACATCAGAGATTCAGGCCAAACAGGTGGAGACTTAATTGTACATTTCTAGTTTATCAAGAGTCTTTCAGCAGCCCCAGTTTCCTCAGCGCCTCCCTTCGCGATGCGTCCGTCGCCCCCCGTCCAGAAAACTGCACAGTGATTCCCTGGGGACGAAACATGGAGCCGGATCTCCCTCTCTCTTTCTTGGGCTCAGGGGCCAAGGCTTGCGGTGCTGCTTTCTGGTTAGTAACAGCGCCGTGGTAGGAATGCCGAGGAGGTCTTGGGGCCGGTTTTGGGGCTGGAGCTTTAAAACTGCTTCCCGGGCTGTCGGAAGGGCGATTTAACCCAGTGGAGGGGTTGATATTTCGGCTCCTTCCTCCATAATTGTTAAGCTCAACCGGTAGCGGCTCTGATTTGGCAGGCAAGGTTTGACTCTTGTTAATATGGGAGCTGAGGATGTCGGGAAGTTCGCTCCTGGTCACAGCTGCAGGAGCAGGGCTCATGACTTTGGACTTTCCTCCGTAGGTGTTGAACTCGCTGGGGTTAGCAAGTGCAGGTGGGATGATTTTGGGTTCATGGCTAGTTGGAGCAGTTGCAGGTTCACTCCTGGAGGAAACAGAACGGTTGACCACGATAGATTTTCCTCCGTAGCTGTTTAATTCCAGTGAAGCGACCTCAGGCGGAGGGGGAAAGGATGCCTGGTTATCCAAAGGAGGTGGATAGTAGCTGCTCGGTGTGGCTGCCAGAGGGCTCGGTTGGGGGTTTCTGTCTACGTACCTCCTACCGGAATCTGTTCGAACAACCTCTGGTTTTCTGTCGACATGAATCTGGCTCTGATGTGGTGTCGTAAAACCGGGTTCTGGCAATTTGGTGCTGGTTTCTGTTTTTGGAGGTACGCTGATCTCCAGGGACTTTGAACGTTCTGCACCTGTGAGAGGATCCAGAGAGATGGGGAGCGACATATCCCCGGACATGGCTCGGTTCCTGTTCAGGCCCAGTTTAGACAGGGCCTCCAACCTGGATTTGTCTGGTGAGGGATCCTTGAAGGAAATGCTGCGAGTGGGAATATTTCGAGCCTTCTGCTCCAAGGACGACTGAGGATCTTCCAGCAGCAGAGGGTTTGATGATCCCGGTAGGTTTGCTAACATCTGCTCCCGTCTCTCCTGGATGTGCACGTTAGCCAGCGACTGGTTCTGGTGCTCCTTGTTTCCGAGGATCACGCTGATGTTAGGAGGAAAGCGGTTAGGCTTTACAGAGGTAGGAGGACCCTGTTTAACTGGAAGATCAGCGCTGTGGCTCTGTGGCTTTTCAGACTCTAGGCTGCAACGGCGAAGGAGTGAGGAGGGTCGATAGTCAGAGGTTCCTCCTGCCTGGTTCTCAGCTATTTTTTTGGCAATCAGGACTGGGGTGGGAATACATCCTGGAGGGTGGTAGGAGAAATGGCTGTCTGCCAGCCCATAGCTGCCACTTGGTAGGGGAGGGTTGTACTCTGAAGGCAGTCTGTCCACCTGATCACGCCTTGGCTTTGTCTCGTAGTGGCTTTCAGCAGTCCGCACTTTACTCTGAAAATCTGGGGAGAACAAAGTGCAAAGTGAAAATCTGGGAAAGAGTACGCCATTTTATTCCTGGCCATTCTGAGGAGATAAGGTGTTTCCAGAATCCTGGCTATGGCCGTGCATAGAAGAACCAACTGCTGTACGCTACCTGGACTTGTGGGACTGAAGATCGGCTCTTTGGGGTACGCCAAGTCCGGTTCTGGACGAACCAGATCTATAATATCCTGGTCTTTCGGACTAGGAGGTCTGGCCAGTACAACCCCGGGGTTGGGACTTGAGGGTACAGGTCTGTCGAAAACTTCAACCGGGCCTCTTCTTGTGGGAAGGTTCAACTGCCTGGTCGTCAGATCACTCTCTACTAGACTCTCCTCCAACGAGTGAATGGTCTGCTCAAAGAACTGGAGACAATCCTGCTCTTCCTGGCTCAGAGTCTGCAATGTCTCATCTTCCTGTCAGAGTCAAAAGAGACAGTAGGAAATTATTCAACATGGTGTGATGTTTTTTCTAACAACACAGCGAGGTGCAGACCTGTATGAGTTACGTGGACCTTTCTTTATAGCTTTCACCTACTACACCTTACTCATGAGTGACTTATACCAAGTATAAACACATCTATTAAAAGTTTTTCACATCTTGTAATAATAGTTTTTCAATATTTACTCTTATATTTACAGAGAAAAGGGGAGACTTTAAGTTAATTAAGAGGGAGGCCTTTTTGATTTTTAAACTGGGCACTTTACGTCTAAAAAGGGATAAATTAGGAACTAGACTTAAAACCACTGGACCCTTATTCCCAAAACCTACCATTCTTTTTGGAACAGTGTGGTAAAAGGAGGGGAGTTAAGGTCAAGTTTCAAGGCTGGATTACGGGATTACCCCAAAAGCCAGATGTTCGCCGTATTTCACTATTATACAGCTGCTACTGTCGAGCTTTCTGTTCTGTCACGGTCCGGTTAACTTTACCAACAACCCAAAAGTCTTTGAAATTTTCAAACAATAGGTCCTTGATTTCACACAAAAAAACAAACAAAATCAGCTTCTCTTTTCTAGACGGAGTCCGTCGAGTTTGTCGGCTGAAATGACAAGTTCATGAATGACAGATTTGATTAGCTGTAGCTAGCTAGCTATTTAAGCTAATGTTAGCTCTGTCAAAACAAAATGCAATCTCCAGCTGAATCTTTTATGTTTCAAGCTGGTTCATTTTAAAACAAGAAGCCTGTCAAGGGATCATAAAAATGCACTTGTTGTCCACATATTATTGTTAAAAGGCTAAAGCTAACAAGTTCCAAGTACGAGGACAAGAAAAAACAGTGTTCTAGTAGCGTAGAGCTACTTAGTTAATTATTAACGTAATTGTTGAGCTGCTTAGCTTACATACTTCACTTACATAGATCATTGTTATTATTATTAGAAGTTAGATTTATGCTGTATTGTTTGTGTTTTCAAACATTATATTTCACTTTCAGCATCGCACGTGTACGTTTTTATGACGATGATGAACTTATGTGTTTGGCAAACGTAAAGCTATCTCAGGTAATGATTTTGACTGAAACGTAAACACCCACAACCACAAATCCAATAAAGAGCGGGATGGAGCTGCATATAACTGGACACAACCTCATGCTACCCTGATAAAGACAGGATAGACGGGGAAAATGTTGGGGCAGGGTGTAGTGGAGGAATGGTGTATGAGCTGATTTTATTTATTAACACAATTTAGTAGTTTTTGGTGGTGCAAAGAAGCACCGGTTTTGACTTTTCTCTTCATCATTGAACCCTATGTTGCAAACCATCCACTATGACTCTCTCATACAGTAGTCATGAGTACAGTGAGAACACAGGTCTGTTTGTTCCTGCATCCCAACCCTCCAAACCTCTTTCCCACCCTATATTTAGCTCAAATGCCCCTCTCTTCTGTTGAGGGACTGCCCCTCACTCCTCGCCTCTCCCCATCTGTGCTTCGCCTCCACGGCTACCTGCTACCTGCCGACTACTGATTTTGCTGCTTCACTTTAAGGTCTTTTTCAGTCCTGATAAAGATCCGAGTTCACCTACTTAAGCCAAACCACAATGGGAACATGTAACGCCCTGTAACAATGTCTTAGGGACCTAATTATTGAAGTAGCAGAACCACAAAGAAAAACATTAAGTAAAACATGTAAAACTTATGTGAGCAAGTATTTACAGTAAAATCTATTCAAAATGATTAAGTATTCATTTCTGTATTTTATTGTTGTAGCTTGTTTGGGAAGTTTAAACTTCAGCGATGTAGATCTCTAATTTTGGGGGACAACATCTCTAAAACAAATAAATTTAACTCAAGTTCCACTTCCTAGTTTTTCCTGGAACTTTAAACCACCTCCGTAACTCCATTCACTGATTGACTTTAAACAAAGCCCGTCTGGCTGTTTGCCCCTGCTTGCAGTCTTTATGCTAAGCTAAGCTAATGCTGCATTCATGTGCTCATGTGTTTGATTAGCATTATCGTTGTGATACAACTGTATTGAAACAGTTTGAAGCTTTCTATTACAACGTTATTTTTTGTCCCAGAGTCGTTACTGCACCCGTACATAATCTGAATTATCTGAAATATTACTTGTACTGCAAATACTGCTAATAAATAACATCTCTAATTAATCTGCTTCGCTCTACATGGACTGCAAACTATGTGCGTGATTACGTGCGTCATTGTTTAAACATTTCTCAACCATGTTGTCCGCCATGTTTCTACGTGTGTGACGTCAACAACTCGTGTAGCAAAATTTTCTCCGCCTTCAGTGGGCGTTCATTTTCCTAGTTCAGGAAATGATTTTTTGGATTGTTGTGACACCAAATGAATGCACAATAACCACGTCCTGACTCCAGCTTTGAAATTTTGTGACAGTTTACTAATGTAAATATTTAAGTTATGGTTTAAACAGGGGCTGTTTCTTGGTAACTTCTCGGATGTTGTTGTTTTTACACTTACAAAAAAATGTTATGTACTCATTTGTGAGCTTTAGAGGTGCTGGTAGACTAAAGCCAGACTAGCTGGTCCCCCCTGTTTCCAGTTATGCTAAGTGAGTCAGCTGTGGGTGGTAGTTCAATACTTAGTGTACAGATATGAGAGTGGTATTAATCTTCTTATCTAACTCTCATAAAGAAAGCAAATAGCACTTCCCAAAGTGTTGAACTATCCCTTACATGTCCAACTAAATCATTTACAGCTAAGAAGACTGAACCAACCTTTTAAAAACTAGTTCAACAAGTTTACAAGGCTAAGGTGAAACTTTACCTCTGTATTTTAGCAGAAGACACATTTCTCGCAAACATGGACAACAATAAAGCTTTTTGATCCCAGGTCGTGTTTTACTACAATTACAAAGCCACCAGACTGAAGCAGCCTGCTTATTTGAGCTATTTCAAGGTGATGACCTTCTGCTCGTGGTTGACACGGCAAACAGGGTTATTTGCTGACAGAAGTGTTACGAAAAGTTCCACAACAAAGCTACTGAGAGCTTTGTTTTACTTTACAGATACACAAACAGACCTGCAGCAACACCCAACTGAAACCAATTTGGGATAAACGCCGATCAGCTGGTTTCAGATGGAGCTAAAGAGAGAGCTGGCGTTGTCAAGCACCTCAGGATCTAGAAAACTGCAGTTTGACCGGATTGGCTGTGTTGTGCGTTCATAATGAATGGCATCCCTAAGGCATGCAAAGGGATTAAGTTGTTAAGCAGGTGTCATTTCTCAGGGTCTGTGATGACTGGGTGCATTGTGGAAACACGGCACAAAGCCTCAGTCAGGGTGAAGTACCGCTAAAATAATCAGTTGTTCGTCTGATACGCTGAGTGTGTTTACTGCGTTTAAGAGGACAATAGAACAAATCTTCACTCCTGACCGGACAAATCTGTGTAATTATACAAACCTGTGCCCCCACCAGTTTTACTAAGAGGAGTCCAGCGACGGCTTTATTCACATATTCTTGTTGGCAATTATCTAAAAGAAGCTTATAGAAATAGTTTGAAGTTTTGGCCCAGAGTTTGTTAGATGAAAAGATCTCTCATTAACTGCAGCTGGTTAGCTTAGCATAAACTGGACTGGAATCAGAGAAAGGAAAACAGCTCGCCGGCCTTCACGTTACGTGCATGATCTTCTTAAAGTCTGGTTCACCTGGCAAACTCACCATGACAACAAGACGGTTTCCAGCTGAGAAACATCACTGTTTTCAGCCCTAATGCTAAGCTATGCTAACCAGCTGCAGGCTGTACATATTTAACAGACACACATGAAGATGGCATTGATGGATTTTCATCTAACAAAGTGAAGAAAACAAGTATGTGTATTTCCCCAAAACTGTAGAAAAGCCAGTTTTCCTTTAATGAACTTTTGGTATCTGAAGAACGTATTTAAACTTTCATTAAGAACTCTGATAATCAGCTGTGCCACGTTTATCAGTGCTGCAAAGTGACTTTTTTCGATGGCCATTTGGTGTTATTGCATTGTCTCAATTTATTGGAAAGATAATAATTTCCCCACCATGAAATACCCCCTTCACCTGAACCAATACATTTTTTAAAAGCTCTTTATAAGTGCACTTTTAGAAAACACTGATGCAACCATTGTGAGTTGGTCATAGAGGCTTAGGAGAAAGTACAAGGTAGGTTTAATGGTCACATCATAGGGCTGTGAAATGAAATATGGTTTGTTTGATTTCTGGACTGCTGCTAACTTCTCATAAACATGTTAAAAGTCTATCAATTCCTCTTAGACCAAAAACTTGTTCCTGTCTTGTTAATTATCTTACGACCCCTCAGGGGGGTCCTACCCCCAGGTTGGGATCCACAGGTATTCCGTTTGTAGAACGTTTATTTCATGAGCATTATTATAAGATGGTATCTAATATTTAAAAATAAGATTTTTTGTTCCTTCTAAAAAAAAGCTGTGATGTGAAATCTTTGTTGCTCCAGATTATAAGTTTATGTTTGAATTAGGCTGCTGCAGAGCTCATTGTATGTTAAGACCTCAAGTGTACTGACCCTAAATCAAGTTTTGGTTAACTTTGTCAAATGGTTTTCAAATACTTACGCCTGACCTGGAGTTTCGGCCAACGTCCCCGTTGACCCCGTAGTGGAGCTGAGGGTTAGCCTTCAGACGGCGGTCCATAATGCGAGGATCAGAGGTCAGCTGGCATTTGGACATCTCACGGGGGGTCCGGTGTTCGTGGGCGGCACTACGATAAAACTAGGATCACATCCAGTCTCGCGCTGAAGAATCATCTAATCTTTTGAACAAGAGTCTGGGGACACAGGAGGAACAAGATGTCAAACAACACGATCCTTTTGGCTTCAACTGACCGCAGGTTAAAGGTAAAGGAAGCTGTTGCCTTTATCATGACAAGGCATCCTCTGAGGGCTGGAGGTTGTTACTCTAAAGCAGTGGTGGAGGAAATATTCAGATCCTTTCCTGAGTACCAATACAATGTAATGTAAAAATACTCCATTACAATGAAAAGTACTGATGCATCAAGTGTTTCTTAACCTCAGATAAATGTAGTGGAGTAAAAAGTATAATATTTACCTCTGAAATGTAGTGAAGTATTAGTACAAATACCTCAGAGTGACTCAGTTACTTTCCACCACTGCTCTAAAGTTTTACCCCTCAGCATCACAGCACAGAGACGCACCTGTGGGACCAGTTAACCTGGAACAGGGAGCTGCAAAACAGGCTCCTGAAGCCGAAACCAGTGCACACATTCCTCTCTAATGATGTTCTGATAAAAGACTTTAGAAGGAAAAAAAAGGTTCGTTGTTGAGGTTCAAAGCCAAAAAAAGTCGAGTTGTTGATACTTTCAGAAGACGTCTGCAGCCGCACAAACTTCATTCATAAAAATCACTTGGTAAAAAAGTACCGGGGTCAACGAAGTAAGTTAAATTTGCTCAGTAAAACATTTGGTCACCACTCAAACACAACAGCTTGTTTTGGCCCAGTGTTTGGCCCAACTATAGCATCCTTACATGAATTAAACCCCTAAAAGGTAATTTTACTGTTCACTGTTCTTACTTTTCAGTCTTAAATTTAACCATAAAAGATTATTTTCCCATTTTCCCATTTCCCATATTATAGCACTGACACAGTGCTGAGTTACTTTCAACCATTGTGTCAAACTCACGAAAATGGGTTACCTGGACACTCAGTGTTTTTATTCATTTTTTATTTTTTTTGTTTGGTATTTCACCAAAACTAATGTGGTGAACGTGTAAAGTGCAAAGCTTGGCATTTTGACACAAGGTTGCCTTAAAATTCTCAGAAATTCAACGGATGCTGTACAAAAATGTACATATGAATCAAAACTGCAAATGATTCACTTGTTTTTTTAGCTTCACAATATTGTGTTTTTTCCAATATTTATCTTAGATTTGTTTTGTCTCCTAATACTTAAAATACTGGATAATTTTACTTAAAATATATTCAAAATAAATAATCTGTGAAGGTAAAAAAAATACCTTGCCCACAGCTCATAAATACTCATAAATACTAATAACAGAAGTCTAATCTGTAGTAGTCTAATATATTGACAGACATGTTTTAATACTGTATGGCCTATTTGGAGTGTACTTTTTATATATTGCGAGGTCTTAATATTGTGCCATCCAAACTAACAGTACATCCATGCCTGTGGCTGTATTTTTACTAAATCACATTATATTTACCAATATATAGGCTTATATTTGTTGATGTATGTTTGCGCTGTGAGATAAATGTAACAGAACAGTGATATTTACACAAGTAAAACAGCGTTACTAAAGTATCTGCAAAGTAAACTTAAGCCCCGTTATTCCATTTACACTTGTACAATGAAAATTTCCAAAATGACTTACCCAACTGCTGCACAGATCGGTATCCTCATTTATCTCTGACTTTGTTGTAAAAGAATTGTGCTTAAAAGGTCCAGGTGCGTTGCGCTCCTGGTGAACTCCGTGTGCGTAAAGACACCACGGCGGCACGTTACGCACCAGTTAAAGGCACGAAGAGACTCCACCCACAGCCTTCAGGAGGGTGTGTGTGTGTTGTGTGTTGTCTTTCAGCTGTGTGGAAAGCGCTGGGAGTGACACGCTGGAAAGTTATTCCACTCACACCCACTTCAGTTTCACTTGGATGCGTTCAGGAACAGAAGGACATTTAAGATGTACCATTTATTAGAATTGGACTGGACACAACCACAGTATTTCTCATCTTCTGAGCCTATCCAGTCAAATCGAGATGTCAGTCTGAAGTCTTAGTCTAGAAGTCTTATCTATGGCTATAGAAATATTTCTCTAACATGTCCCTGTAATATGCCCTTTTAATATCTCCATAGTATTTATAATTTTGTGTATTTTTACTATAGGAGCCTCTGGTTTATTTACAAGCAACTGTAATGTTTTACAGTCTTTGACTTTTTCTGTTATTATGAGAAAAACAAACATTTATTGGACTGTAAGTGAGTTTTATCTACGTGTTATTAAATTATGTTCAGTCGGAAAGTGTAACCAACCACTTGAATCTTTTCTTTAAATGCCACTTAGGTACTTCTTTCAGGGGGAATTATTGTACTTCTTTCTGGTTACTTTACAAATAATATTTATAAAATATGGTTTGTTATAAATTAAGCTACCACTGAATTAATTGGCAACTATTTTGGTACATCGTTTTAATTTAATTCCTTTAATATTTTCAATCAATTCTATTAATGATTAGGCTTGGACTGTTGATTGCACAAAACAAGCATTGTGAAGGTGTCAGTTTGGGTAAGCGTGACGACATTTCTCACTATTTTCAGAATTTTTGAAAACCAAACAATTAATGGAGAAAATAATCAGCAGATTGATCCACAATGAAAATAATCATAAGTTGCAGTCCCATACAAAATAGTTGAAAATGAGCTCCACCTCAACAACTACAGCAGTAAAATCCTACTTTTATATTAATGCATGAGCAAAAATAATGTAATTATATATAAGTATATATAAAAACATAACATTCACAGGGTACATTTTCTGCAATAGGAAGGCCACTTTATTTTTAATACTTTAATATTATTTTTTTCTGTGAAATATGTTACATGTCCACACTGCTTTATATATATATATTTATTATATTTTCTGCATACCTACTTTCTATTTTTATTTCAATTCCTTTAAATATACCTTCATATGCAAGTGAGCAATCTGTAACAAAGAATTTTCCCCTCGGGGATCCATGAAGTATTTCTCTGTATCATTCACACTTTTGGTAAAGTAACATTTTCAATGATTTTTTAGTTGTGTGTCTTTACAGTGTGGTATTACTACTTTCACTGAGGTAAAAGGATTTCTTGCACTGGTTCTAAATACAACTGTCACACCTGCGCAAGTTGCAAGCGTTTGAGACGTGATCGTAGTGGGAATTTCGGACACAGCCTGTATATAAAAAGGATGTGATGAAGATTGTCTAGTTTCCCAGTGGTCCCTAAAGGCACCTCCGGTCAGTTGGAGTAACCTGCTCCCGGTCTGCGTCAACAACCGCTCCGGTGTGTCTGTTTGTCGGGTTGGTTCTGCACGTTACCGGGAGCAAGACCGACCGACCTGGCTGCTGTCCGCACAGAGGTCAGGTGAGTTAACGTTACTGTTGTTATTTTTCTTAGCTGAGTTAGGTTTAAGTTGCTAAAGCCGCTAGCAAGCGTAGCTACATCGTACAGCATTAAGTTAAGTTGCGCCCATTATCGGACAGTGAAGCGTCTGTCGCACAATTTCTCTCTCTGCTCACAACCAAGCTCGCACACACCCTGCCTGTCGGTTTGTAAGCGTACTTGCCGTTATTAAAGTCACATTTGTTCACGATACATCCCACTATTTTTAGCAACATTAGTGAAATTAGCTATCCGTGGCCGGCTTTGCGAATTGGCCGATAATGGAAGCAGGGTCAGCAGTAAATACCCCAGCATACGAAATCCGATATATATATATATTATTAATATATTGGAAGAGAGTCACACAAACGTTGTTTTTGTAACTGTTTTCACACGTTGTTTGTCTGTTTGTTTATTTCTGCCTTTTTTTGGAAGAACTGCCGCAGCTAGCTAACACAGTAACGTTGTAATCTACCGTTAGCCTCTGAAATGTACCTGATGTTAGCTAATCTGATGTAAATGCATTGTTGGCGCGGAAGAGCAACGACGAAACATAAACTGACACACGCCACTTTCATGCATCTTTCATGCGGTGTCTTGCGGTGCCGTGTCAGGTAACACCCGTTAGCTTTTTAACGTTAGCCGCCTGCCCCCCTCCGTTAACTAGTTATTAGCTCGCTTGCTAACATGCTAGCCGCGGCTAACCCAAAGCTAGCTGTCACTGCTCCCTGAAAACAGGTGCGTTGTCGCTTAAACACGCAGCCAGTCCGTAATGTTTGAGTCATATGAGGGGAACTAATTCAACTCGAGGTCTGGCCCTCCAGCAGTCATGTGAACGATGCACAGAGAAGCTGTTGTCTGTGCAAACAGAGTTAGTGTTTTGGTGCAGACGCAGCAGTTCTTGTGCAAAGCTTTAGCGTCAGGTTTCACCAAAACAAACGTTTTAAATGCTGAATACAGGTTATTTCAAATATCCAGCAGTACAATGTGTTGAGGTATTGCATGAGAATAAAAGTTTGTTTTTGATAACTGTAGACATTTGTCTTTATTGAGGAAGCAACTAATCCAATAATTTAGCAATTATTAGTAATGAAGTTAGCAGAGCTGAGGTTACAATGTCTGAACAGTCCAAAACCAACATTTAGTTGATTTAGAATAATGTAAAACAGAAAAAAACAGCAAATCCTCAGATTTGAGAAGCTGGAACCAAAGAATGGCACTTTTGTTTACCGGTAATAAATTAAATTATTATTATTGTAAACACTAATTGCTGCAGCTGGCTTGCATCCATATCACCAAGGTCCTAACATGATTGTTTTCTAGTAGGATAGTACCCTATTTAAAACCTTCTCTCCTTTTAACAAAATAAACCAGAGTTCTCGAATTGGACGTCTTAAACCTTTAGGGAACCCTTAAAACCAACATTTTTCATAATTTATAAGTTAAAGCTCTTAACTTAGACAAGTCAGGATGCCCGATATGCACAATAAATAAATGATGACTGATAAATGTATAGCCTCTGTTTCGGGTAGATGAATCCAAACTGATTAAAGCGGTTCGCAGCAGAAAAAAATAATCCACAGAGCTAAAACCTGAATTTAGTAGTTCAGGTAGAAGTCTAATCTACTACAGATTAGACTTCTGTTATTAGAAATTTTTTTGTGACATTTACTGCTCGAAGTAGACTGCTCATTCACGTAGGGATGGCCAAAAAATAATCTCTAGAACGGTGGATAATTTTTTTAAGCGTACAGAATTTGACCACGTTGGTTGAGTAATATTTGGGTAATCCAGAAGAGCTGCATGATTAAATCATTTTAGCAGGTTAGCGGAGGGCTAAACCAAAAGTTAGCAGGCTCAGACGGCTGAAGTCTCCGCCTTGCTCTATGGGGCGGGCTTAAAGTGAGCTCACGTCTTTCGGAAGCACATCGCAGAACTAATGCAGAAGTTTTGGGTAATTTTATAGCCCGAAGTCGAACTTTTTTGCCTTCATGAACACTTAGCAAGTTTCATAGGAGTGAACGGAGCTCCGCCTCCAGCGGCGTGCCCATATATTTTACCTCCACTGCACCTTTTAAAACAAATATTACTTTAGAGATACTACACAGCTTTCAAAATGGTTATTCGGACCGGAGTTTAATTTTCACAGAAGCCAAAAGATAACCAAATCCTAAAGTACAGTTTTTCAAGTACTCGCAACTTTGGAAGAGCCGCGTGAAGTAATTCATGCAATCGGTTTGGGCAAATTGGATGAAGCTGCCACTCCAGGACGTTATGTGACGTTTGGAAACAGAAGTAAGAGGACACTAAAGACAGCAAGCTTAAAAATGTGTCCATGTGTGTCTTCTCAGTGTCCCTCATGAGGAATCTCCTTATACTTTAATATTTTGTTAAATGAAAAAAATATTTCTAAAGTGCGGTATCAAAAAAGTAACTTCTGCATCATCTAGCAGCGTATCTTAAACCAATTTTGAAGAAAAGGAACCTCTTGCAGTAAGAAGTTGCTGTTCAGCTGCCAACTCGCGTATCTTAGATGTCCAATTTTCCTTGAATGCACCAGCTGTCCCTGCTGTCAGCTGGTTTCCACACAGCAACAAGAAACTTGGGGCAAAACAGTGACGAGACTAAATGTTAATTGTGATGGATTAATTGTCTCAAACGAGCACAAAGTCTTCAGATTGTTGTCATACCATATTGGTGTGTGATTGATACTTGATGGAGGGAAAACGTGTTTAATCACTTTTAATTGGTGGAAACTCTGATAGACGCGTCTGCAGGCGTTGTTTGATAGGAGGAGGTGACATAATGATACTGATATAAAAACACAGACCTTGATCTTCAACTAGACCTTTAAGTAAACCGAAGGAGTGACGTTTTTGTGTGAGTCACACCATCTTTATTTGTCTTCACGAACGAGCTGCTGAATTCAGCTTTGTGTAAATGCTCACACCCACTTAACACACACAGAAACACACACCAGGCTGAGCAGGTGAGACCGGTGTGCTGAAGGAGGCAAAACAAAAGGTAGGTTAACAACACGGACACACAAACAAAGACTCACGATTATTTTAAGGACGATGATGATGTTGGAGAATCTCTGGTATGAAATTAGACCTGATGCTTTGTTGTCAGTCTCGATTTAAAACGTGAAACAAACTTCCTGCTTCCGTCTGCCTGCTGGAGTTTGACCCAGAGAGAGGAAAGCCAGAGTCCAGTGTGTATTATTAACGAAGGAGGAGGGAAGCAGGCTCGGGCGGTATTTACTTTTTCACACCTTCCTGACATTTCACACATTTTCACTAATAGTGTAAAAAAGCAGATGTGATAAAAGTCATTGTAGCATGTATGGTGACCAAACTTGTCGCTGCTGATACGACACATCAGTGGGCGGAAACGGAGATGATGATGATGATGATGATGATGCACACAAGTTTGTCTGTGTGGCTGGATCACCTTTATTATTGGGACTAAACCCAAAATAGTCCCAAACAGAGGCAGGTTTTTGTCTGTAGTGTTTGTATTCTTGTTTTTTATAGTTGATTTAATTTCCGTTGAAGTTTAATCTGAGTTGTTTTCATGTCAAGTTTATTTTTGCATTTGTAACTCTGTAATTACCAATATTAGAATAAACTGATGATAAACTGTTACGGCATTTTTAAAACTTTATTCTTGATCTAGTTCACTCGTTCTTTGTGACTCATATAATTTGTTAGTTTTTATACTGAGTATTATTAAGAAGTTAATTATTTCTGTTAACACTTTTAAACAATTATTTGAGAAGATTATGAAAGTAAAGCATTGTGAAATAAAGTTTGAGCATCCGTTATCAAAACTTAACGGTATTTTACAGGGAGATATTTGTGGGTGGAAAACGGGGGGGGGGGATGTTTTGAAATGTTTTTAAAATTAAAATAAACGACCGCTGGGCTGCTTGTCATCAGAGACAGATTATCAGATTGTGATATAATTCCCGCCTCAGTAACATCTGCTGAATTCCCTTGGACACACAGCTCCTCTGCTCACCGGAGCAAGTCTCTCACAAGCGTTGATGGGCCATTAGCATCGGCCGTTACTCCAGAGAGTAACAAATGAGATTGACATTGATCAAGACTACTGAGTGGTGAATACAGACAGAGGGGCACATTTTAAAATATATTAGACCCTAACAAAACAAAACCACGGACAAACCGAGAGTTCTGCAGTGGCATCGATCACTTTGAGACGGGGGATGGATTTTGTTTGTTGGGATAGATGGTCCACAAAATCCCAAGCAAATCCCACCGTGTGTATAATAAAATGTTCATTTCGCACATCAGCGAGACTTGTGCGAGTTACCTGGGTGTTTATGGGGATTGATTGTGTTGTAAACGTCAGAGACGAGCAGTAGTGGCAAAACACCCGAAAACCTCCACACGACCGTTGAGAAATGTACTGCGAGGTAGGGCTGGGCGATACGGTGAAAACATTTCGTATCATTCGATATCGATAATTATCACGATATATGTCAAATCAGTATTTGATTTTTGCTCCTGACTGAAAATTGTGGTTAATCTTTCTTTACGGTGAACGGCACAAACACTTGATGCCAAACAGTGGATAACTTAACAAATCTGAGGGAGAACATTCAAAACTATTATGATAAAAAAAAAATTCTTAACAAATATGATTAGTAAATCCTTTTTCAGCCCCTTTTACTCAACAAAATAAATATTTTATCAGAAAAATTAAGGGCTGATTTGTTTGTGATTCAAGTGAATTAAACCAAATATTTATTGATGATATATTGAGCAAAGTTATATCGCGATAATTATCATTATTGTTTTATTACCCAGCCCTACTGCAAGGCAAGCCGCGCCTCCCAAAGTTCTGGTATTACTACTAGAAAGTACTTTCCCTACAAGCAGGGACCTCTTTCAGGGTAAAATCAAGACCCTGGAACTTAAATTAGTCTTTGGTCCCTGCAGTGGGAAAGACAGTGAGTTCCTAAAAAGCTTCCAAGTTCTGTGGTAAAGTTCCTGCGGTGGTTTTAGAGAGATTTAAACAGTTATTGTGCCACAGAAAGAGCAGAAGGCAGGTGGAGTTGTGCATATTTAGATCATGATATATGGTCAGCACTCCTCCTGAGAGCAACACGTTCCCCTTGTTCTGTTGTAAATATTAAAGTGTGGGTTGTGCAGTGTTTCCCCGAGGATGGAGTTGTAGGAGCAGAGGTGAAGCGGAAAAAAAATTGTGTGAATACGCTGTGCGTCTGAGTATAAAACCCCAATACAACATGTCTCAGCAGCAGTGCTGTTGTGTCCATGAGCAAGAGATTCACGTCAGAATAGCTTAAAATTTCAGTGTTTTCCCTTTTTAGTCTTAGATTCACGTATTTGGTGACGATGGGGGAGAAAATTGAACTTTTCCAATGACAAATATGAAATTTCATTTGGGATCCTTATTTTGACCATATCTGTGAAAAGCTAGAGCAGATTATAATAAAACAAGCAGAATTCATCAGGAGAGGAACTGGAACCAATCGACATTGACAGTTATTTGGTTTTAGTTTCCATCATCTCTTCAGTGATTTTTACATTCATGGCACAGCACCTAAGCCATTTTGGGCCTCACCTCCTTGGCCTTATAACAGCAGGTTGTTAAATCATTACAGATCGGAGTGTTCATGTTTGACACGTCCCTTAAATTACCAAGCATTTCACTTGCTCAGTAAAATCTCCTCATTAACTTTAAAGGAACGCATCCCTGACTTGCTTTACTGACACCAGCTGCGCATGCTGAGCGGAGGGGCAGACGTTTGCCAGCGCTCACGGCTTCACGTTTCCAGCTGCTTGGGAAACTTTTCTTGGTCTTGAGAAGCTGATGCTTTTCAGCACTTTCAGTGAAGTTTTCTTCACTTCCACACATCCTCTCTCTTCCTGGTATTATATTGAAACATCTATAATATATCCCCTAATATATAAACTCTCTCTGTCTCTCCCTCTCTCAGGTGAAGGACAGTTTACCTGTCGGTCTGGCTGCTGAGTCACTTGTTCACCTGTAGACCGTCCTAGATTTCTCTGACTGAAGCCTCCGCTGACCCGGCCAGCCTCTCCGTCCACCGCTGCACTATGGTACGAAGAAAATCAGAGTGAATGTGAACCTGTAATATTATGTACTGATAGATTACTGAAAATACTTTTCAGCTGTTTTCGTTTTCTGACACAAACAACAACAAAAAAACAGGTGCAACACATGGCTGGAACTTTTAAAACACTCTTCACCCAGACGGTAAAAAGAAGTGGCGGCGTTTTGTTTCTTTAGAGCCATAATTGATCCTGTTCGGACGAGAGGGTGGAGCTGGGGAGGAGTGACGTCGTAGCCATGAATTTGATCCCCTCAAACTCATGAGGTTTTGCTGGTGAATGCACATTTCATACATCGTACTAAGTGATCAGCTGGGGTTTGGTCGGACACAATCTACCTGCTTGAGTTTACTGTTAGCTGAGATCACTGACGGAGAAAAGCGACTTCGGCCGCCAGACTCGGCATTTTGCAGCGCCGCTGAAAGTTGGACACAATTTCTAACCAGCATGCATCACGTTAAGTCGGCGCTGTGCAGCGCACATGGCAGTGCTGCATTAAGTCAAATGCACCTATTCAATCTGTGTTTGCAACCAGTGGCGTCGCCCCCTGCTGGCCGTTAGAAAGAATGCAGGTTTAAGGCACATTCACATTGGCTTAACTTTTCTCCCACTTGTCTTCACCTTCAGTTTGTCAGTCCAACAATGTAATTAATACTTAAATTGATTTCCATTTGGGGTCCTGGAGACCCCGGGGCCTCTTTAACAGCTTTAAAAAACATACTTAATGTAGTTTTTATCACCTAAAAGAAATTTGATAAAGACTATAGGATTAAAAGCCACTACACTTTTTAAAATCACTTTTATTTAATTTAAAATACAACCATATTGATATTATGCATTATGTTGTTTGTTTTTGGTGGGATTGTCACGATGATGCTGAAATTGAAGTCCAGCAGGGGGCCGTCACGCCTCTGCAGGTAGTGCAAAACATTTCCATCCTGAGGAGCATTTATGACAAACTTTTTAAATACAAACTCGCAGCGAGGCAAAAAAAGACTGATCTGCTGTTATTTACCACAACAATAAACGAAGCTCTGAAGCCTTCTGTTCACCCCCCTTCTGCTGTTCGTCACAGATTCTCCATCTGTAGTCCGGACTGAAGCAAGAACGCGAACAGCTTTTGTGTGACTGACTGTCATGAATATTTTAAATAATGGTAAACCTAATGAAAACGCTGCTGCTGCAATAACGTCTGTGTGCGCCGTCTGCAGAGTGTATGATGTCCGGTAGCAGCTGCTATGGCCTGCAGCAGCGGTCAAGACAATGCCGAAACTCTGGAGGGGTTCCATGAGGTGAACTTGGCGTCACCCACCACACCTGACCTTCAGGTAGGTTGAATGAGATGCATTTATCGGCATATTTTAGGATGTTTTCAGACTTGTACCATGAGAGATTAGTGTGTTATCCAGCTATCTGGTGCCAAGAGTTTAACTTACTTTTATCAACGTATATTTCAAAAACATTTATTTCTTTAGCGATCTCTTTTAAATTAAATGGAAAGATCAGAAAATGTCCAGCCAGCTCTTTACCAAACTCCCTGCTTGACCTTTTGTAGTCTTAAGGTGGTTCACACCTAAAGAGTCAATGTGAGGATTGTAAGCAAAAGCCATGTGATAGAAATGGCGTTCAGTTATTGGTCGTACAGTCGGCGAGTAAAAAATAAAACCAAACCCTCCAAATACTTACATACTTTAATGTTCTGTTGGCGCAGTGTCTCTTGACACTAAACAGATCGCTGGAATCCATTCTTCATTTTATCGCTGAATGTTTTGAATACCTTTTTAGTGTTCGTCTGCACCTTCTCTAGTAACTGAGGCCCAGATATTCAGGATGCAAGTCCAGGTTCTTGCTCCTGCTGGCTGACATTTGTTGGTAGCACAAAACATAAAAAGAAAATGTTTTGTTTATGAGACCTCAGCTTTGAGGTGGAGCAGAGAGCTGTTTCGTCCGTCCCAGAGTTCGAGTCCGGCGTTCATGCCAACCCAAATGAAACACACAAAGGGAAAGTTATTCAGGGTTCTGTTCAACCGGACTCAACAAGAACTGAACCCTCTCTTATGCTGGGCGTACACCAAAAGATTTTGAAAAGATTTAGAAAAGACTTTATAAGATTATCAGCTCACATCTAAAGACTGTGGGTTCACAGTTTTTAGTCTCAGACTAAAGATTTTACAAACGCTGAATCTTGTAGTGACACTATTTACATTTTCTTCCTTCATCATCCTTTAAATGATACTACATGTACTAACCAGGGCTGGATGCTCCCAGGAAAGTAGTATTACTGGCTTCATGTAGTAAAAGCAAGCAGGATCCTCCGGCAGCCAGCAGGGGGCGACTCTACCGGCTGCAGAAAGAAAATGTTTCTCCTTCTCAGCTGATTTATTCCCCCAGTAAACA
>JAPMOB010218484.1:0-11504 GCA_029875015.1 Lepomis gibbosus | reverse complement strand
TGCTGCAGCTCCTCTTTTCACCCTGTGTTGAAGGCTTCGTTTTAGCTATGGAGTGATACATCTTGTCTCTAAATGATCTTGGGGGTTGCACATGCTCAGTTCCTAGTTTAGGCCTACTAGCCAATCAGAAGCAGAGAAGGGCAGGTCAGTGAAAGGCCAGTAAACAGCTTCAATTCAGCAGACTACATGTTGCCGACCAGCTTGGCAACATGGACTAGAGCAAGAGTTTCAGAGTTAATTAATCTGTAACAAAATTATCTTTCATCCATAAAGTTTTAACTGAGCTCTGTCTCTACATCACAGTAACAACTTTATGTCCACTGACTGCCTGGAGGGTAGCTAGTGTTTGGAAGGGAGAGGAGAGCTGTGTGCTGCAGCTCAGTGTTTTTCCACTGGTGTTTTTGAGGCCGCGTTGGAGTAGCTGCTCAGCGAGCATTATGACACGTATTTTCATTGTGACATCACAAGAAAGGGAAGTAAAGGCTGGTCTACAAACGAGCTGTTTTCAAGAAGTTCAGAGCGGAGTTTTCCGTGGGAGATGGAAACTCCCTTTGGGTTGGACTCTTTTTTACTTTGAAAACCTGTTACATGTACAAAAAATCTATATAACTCAATAAAGGAGAGGGAAAAAGCCAAAAAGCATAATACCGCCTCTTTAAAGGTGATATGTGCATCAAAACACCATTTTAAATTAAATAATATCATGCTGCAGATATGACTTACACATCCTGTCCTACAACAGGAGTCAGCAACCTTTTCTGTGATAAGTGCCAAAATGCAAAGATGAAGACATCCAGTGTGCCAGCAGTGTTTGTTAAAGCACATGTCATTTATCTTTTATTTATCCACTGATAGTTAGTTTGACCTTGTTAATAATAATAATAGACATATAATAAATAGGGCTCTCAAGCAAAAGGACTTGAGGTGTGGGACTAGTGAATAATGTTTGTATTTAGGAAATGTCTGATGAGCTTGCTGTTATTCTCTTCCCTGTGTTACCTATAACCTGGCTACGTAAAATGTTGTATCAGCTGCGTGCGGCCACATGTGAGGAAAACAAACACCAGCTGCCGTGGCATTCATCATAAACTTGGCTTTAAAACTTCTTACAAGGCCCAAACAAAGAAGCGCTGAACGCAAAATAAGTTAGTAACCTGAGGTTTGTAAACATCTTTAGCTCAGCATTGGCCATCTAATGTTAGCTTGCTTCTTGCTTCAGCTACGACCTACGAGAGGTTAACTCCGACTGTCGCTTGTTTACTTGCCAAACTTGTGGTGGTCTATTTAACGTAATTATTTACGTCCCGCTGGCTGCCATCACGTTAATTATTAATGTCGGCCGCAAACAGGTTACAGGTTTATTGTTGATCCTGGAACGTTACAGTTTTATTTAGTTATAACATTACACTGGGTTTGAGAGTCTGGGGTGTGTGTTGACTTCCAGTAGTTTAAACATTGATTGCAATGCACATTACATGGTTTTCCTCTCTGGAAAACAGGTTACAGTTACAGAATTCCTTATAATAAGCAGCTTGGATTGAATGCAGCAGGTGATACAACACTCATTTTAACCACGAGTGACCTGAGACTTGACTTGGACTCTAACTCAAAGACTTGTGAGCATCTCTGTTAGGCTGCTTGCTTCAGATTTAATAGACTATCATGAAAGTGGTAACAATCTAAAGGTGAATACATTTGTTGTCCCAAATGTGAAAACATTTTGAATCAGCCACTTTCTACTTTATTTAAACAGAGTTTTAAACCATTTTTACAGCAGTTCTATTTTTATCCTCTTTACAAGTGACATTTCAGTCAAACAGCTCATATTGAGTGGGACACTGCAGTAATTTCTCCTCCCTGTTTATACCTTACACCTCAAATATAGACGCTGCACTGGCAGATGGAGCAGTGTCAGTCTCTCTCGATCATTTGGCATGGAAACGTTGCAGGGGTTTTCGAAATGCATATGGTGGATCCTGCACAGATGGGATATCTCACACTGGCAATTTTTTCCCACCTGCCTGACACACAAACACCACACAAAACACACACCACACACACACACACAAGACAGAGTGGTGGAGGTGGTAGTGCTATAGTTAATTAGAATTTAACATATCATACTGCACTTTCTCAGTACCTCTGTGTGTGTGTGTGGGGGGGGGGGTTAATTGTGTGGGCAGAGTGACTAGCTACATAGCTGTTTGTGTTAACTCAATACAGAAACACAGGCTATGTATGGGAGCTTCTAATAATAGAGGCACAAACAGTCTGGAAAATCCTCTGCACAAGCAGAATAAAAGTGTTTTAACTACATCTCTGGGTTAGTAAAGAGGCGGTGGGAGAGAGCAGGAGAAATAGGAGGAAGATGGAGAAAAAGAGAGGATTTGTTTTTACTCTCAGTTAGCTCTTTGTGATTATGAAAAGTGGTGCTGTTCTGTTTTGGATGGTGATATGCAGGCTTTTTCCATGCAGCATTTGCCTCTGCGCTCTTTGTGTGCAGCTGTGCAGACCCTCTGCAGGCCTCCCAAAGACACAACTCTTTAATGAGCATATCGATCAGTGTTTCTCACACCTTCATTTCCCCCACACAGAGAGAGAGAGAGACAGGGAGCCGGGAGAAGAAAAGGAAAGGGGGAAAAAGCAATGAAGAGACGAAAGCTTTAGAAAAGCTTTAGACTCACAAAGTGGGGCTTTTTTTCTAAAGACCGCAGGGGAGTCGGCTTTGTGCCTGTAAAATTCAATTTACCTTTTCTCAGATGGGCTATACTGCGGCTCGTATTGAGGCGCACAACTCATAAGCTGCTCTGAATGTGTGAGTGTTTCTACTTGTACTGTATGTGCGTGCACAGCCGTGGAAATACATGGTTGTGTGTGTTCGTGGGTGTATAAGCAGGTGCTTGTATGCTCATTTGTTTCATTTCATTTGTGTGTGTGTGTGTGTGTGTGTGTGTGTGTCTGGGTGTGTGTGAACAGAGCGTAAAGCAGCAGTGTAAGCCACCCTGGTGTGAACCTGGGGTTTCTCTCAGAGCTCTGTCTCGCTCCAGTCGCTTCTCTGCATCAAATTACCTCACCACCTCCACCCACCCGGCACCACAGACAGAGCGGGAGGGAAAAGAAAAACATAAAAGAGCCGATGAGGCCGTTGTAGCAACTTCACTCGCTGAGATGTAACTTTTTTGTTGACTTAAAGGAGAACAGTCAACACTGTACAGTTTTTGGGATTTGGAACTGTTGTTAACCTTAGAAAAATGGTCCACATGTCTCCTGGATGCAGTGCTGCACTTTAGCAAACACCATGTTGAGTGCTGATAATACGTCTATAATACTTGTTTCAACAGTACCTTTACTTGCGGAATTATTTGCTTGCACCAAATAAAGGCAAACTTTCTAAGGGAACATACACCAACCAGTCAGGTTGTATTAATGATGGCCATTAAATAAATATAGATGCAAAATGTAGTTGCTTGCAAGTTCCATCTTATACTGTATTTAGGCCACATGCAGAATAACAGATTATAAAGGGAAACATGGAGGGTATTATGTACACTGGAATTTTGGGTGAAAACAGGCAACATTTCTCTGCTACTGATGGGTCAAACCTTACAGGTTTAAATTGTTGCCTGATAAAGATGTTGTTCGGTTTAAACATTACCCCTTTGTCAGTCCAAAAAGTTTTGGGACCTTTAATCCAGTCTGTGGATACTCAGCTTTTTAATAAAGTAAATGTACTTATTGTATTCATGATACTTTAACCATACACATTACAGTGGGATTACAATTACTTTACACTTTCATATGGAAGCCTGTAGAGGACTATATTTAAATATTAATTCAAATCTGAAAATTAAAATGCAAAAGAAACAATTTAAGTATTTCTTTATTTTGACACCAAAATAGCATGATAACATGCAATAGACAGCTTAGACACTTGCATTTGAATATTGTCCACTATACAGCAGCAAATCTTGAAGAAAAATCTCCAATGCTGTTTTCATTTTGACTTAAATATTGCTTGCATAAATAAAAAAAGGTTACATTGTTTATATTGCATTTTGATTTTCAAATTTGAATTAACATTTGAATATTGTCCACTGTATGACTTTGAAATTTAAATTTTAGTCTAACACCTTATCAGTTTTACTACATTATCATTTTAATATAGTCTCCTATTGGCTTCTATGTCTTCCTGTCAGATATGCATGTACATAATATTATAATCTTTCTAAGCACTCTGTGTTAGGTAAGGAAAATTCTGTCTAGTTTTGTTAGCCAGTGTGTTGCTTGTTGCCACTAAACAAGGTTGCCAAGTTGCAGTTACTAATGTAGGTGGCTACTTTCAGTTGTTTTTTAAAAGTTTTTTGGAAAGATCTGGGAGGCTTGCGTTGCTTTTCCTAATTTACCCGAGTTGCATTTCCCTAATGTCAGCATACAACAGAGATGGTGAGGGTGAAATTGACAGGACCCAAAGTCAGAATGGCCTCACTTATGAGCATAAGACCAAGGTACCTTTACCTGTACCTTTGACACAGCTGGTGTGAGTTGTTTACCATTTCCTTTTCATGCCCTGGCTAACCATACATTGTTATTGGCATACTGAGAAACTATTTTCAACAGCTGACAAACTGAGGTCCAATTGAAGTACAAGTTCCTAACCTGACAAACTGAAATGTTTTTTTTACATGTAAAAAGCTGTTTACCCAAATAAAATATGAAAGCGATCCCTGTAACGACTATAACAACTATAGTCAACGTTTGATTCAAAGTGTATTTGGATTAGCAAATAGCTTTAAACAAACCTGCAGCTATCTTTAGACAGCTTAATGCTAACCCTGTACTGTGCATTGCACTTAGCCAATACCCAAAATGTTATGGCACAGGCCTTTACATTAGAATGTTGACATGGGTTATTGTGGCCCTCTATTTAAGGTTAAATTTCAAAAGTGAATTTATTCAAAAAACATTGCCTACACGTCCTGCAAATAGCAGTGTGACTACCCACACTGCTATTTGCAAGGACGTATAGGCGCCAGTAAACACGTATGTTGTAGTATGTTGTGTGTTGCGTGACGCAAAAGACACTCTGAAATCCTATTTGAAATCCAATTTGAGTGTCCAATCACTTGGAAATTGAACAGTCCAGGTGTTCTTTTAATAGTGTAGTTTGTGTCCATTTTGCTCAGAGAAAAGATGGAAGAGGCTGAATCAATAATTACATAAAATGTAATAGGAAAAGTGGAGAACAAGAGCAAGCAGTACAGGCGGAAAAACAAAAATGTGAAGCTAAAGGAAAAAAGTGTGTAAAGAAAATGTGAGTACGGAGGTGGGAGGGAGATGAAGCAGTGTTGTTGTGTATGTATGAATGTGTGTGTGTGTGTGTGTGTGTGTGTGTGCAGCTACCATACTCTGTTTCTCTTACAATGTGTACAATGTGTTTAATGAGCAGGGAAAATCTCTCCTCGGGATCCAGAAGTCTCTGCAAAGACAGAAAGACAGGGAGAGGACTAGTGATCTTCATACTACAATTACAGTGACACTCTTCCTATTTCTCGGGTAGTAAAGGCAGAGCACCTCTGCAGCAGCCACAGCACGTTCTTTGGCATTTCAGAAGCAGAAAACGGAGAGAAAAGGTAGCTCACGTCAACAGAGCAAACGTCAGAGTTGAAAGAGAGTTACAAGAGAAGTGTGGAATCTATTCCCTTTGTCTCTGTCAGTCTCTGTCTCTCTGTGAGTCTAGTTTCTCACACATTGTCTGTTACATGTGTGTTACTGTAGTAACTGTCCATAGACTATTCATCCTTTTATCTAATTAAAGACAATAAATAAAAATTAAATGTGCTATTTGTAAAATCGCTGAAATATTCAGTTGAGACATTTGAATATTTACCATAAAAAGACAACCCATTACTAAGGAAGCTTTTTGCCTCTCATTTTGGACACACGTCTTAAATATGCAATAAGTGTGTTCCTCTTTTTATGAATTTACAATTCATCCAAAAAAGTCAAAATACATTTAATTAAATGTTCTCATGCTCGACTGAGGTGAAATCAATAAAACAATAAATCATGACGGCATGACACAAGTGGATCAAATGTTACTTATCAGTCACTGAAGAGATTAACCTTCCTCACGTTATACATAAAACAAACTGATATGATGTTTGAAGTTGGACTAGTGCTCTATAAAGCCATGTCATTGTGCTGTCTTCTTCTGCAGTGGTTTAATAGCACCTGACTGGCAGACAAGAACAATAGCAGGCATTCTGTTTTTTTAGTTGATACAGATTAAACCTAGTTGAAAAGAATACACCAGAAGAGAGCATTGATGAATTTGAGGGTGAAAAGATTGTTAATTTGGCTAGCTAGCTGCCAAACAAAAATCTGATAACATAGTGTTTGAAAAATGTATTCTAGTATTGCAGCATGAATTAGCTCAGGTATTCCAGAGACAGCTGTTCATGTAGCTATTTTGACTGATGTACAAGAATCTGCCACAAGTTGTATTTATGGTAAAGTGGGATGTTGGAGCATACAAGCTGCACATTAAAGCAGCATGACTCTTCCAGCAAATCACTCTAGGCCAACCTGAGGTTTGTAAATGAGGAACACACAGAGGATAATGAAGTAAACATTGGAGTTGGACCCACAGTGCAATAATTTAGCTTCAAGGTGTTTGGAGTATTTTTATTCGCTCTTGAGTGGAATAATGGATTTGACAAATTCTGCTGTTTCAGAAAAGGCTGAACAAGTGAAGCTGTACCAGATAACTTTAAACACACATTTCAGAAGTATTATGACATATAGATGATAAAGTTATGTTCTTTTTTGAGACTGTCCTCACCAGAAACACAACAGGCGTGCAAAGTAGTTTAATTGCTGAGAACAACATTTTATATCTCCTGCAGTCCTGTGAATCATGACTGTTCTCTGTCAGAAGAAAGGCAAAAATCACACCAGGGAGATTGTTGGGCACGCAGTGACTTCAATACTGGAGACTGTGGTCTACATCTCCTCCTTGAAAAGTCAGTGTTAGTTTCTTTTAACCATGAAGGCACTTTCCTCTGTTTTTGTCTCCACCAGCTCCTGAGGACAATTTCTGGCTCTTTAACTGCTTAATGTTCCACTATCTTCACAAGCTAGTTGCTAACTTTGTATCGTTTGGTGCTAAGCAGCTAGTGTACAGTGCCTTTATCACTATATAATGCATGTTGTATATAAAAACACTGCTGATGAATACAGTGTGAGACTAAACCAAAACTGTAAAGTTGCAGGCTGAAAAACCAAAACAATGCTGAGGGGAATACAGAGTCGGGTGGGAGATAATTCTCCCCTTTTATTTTACGCAGCAATTTCATCCATGGTTAAAATTTTTAAAATGATTATAGTAGCTTTAACTAAATAGATGCTTAAGTCTTTATCCTGCAAATAGATGTGTGCCAGTTGAGAAAAACAAGCTGTTTTGACATTTAGTTATACTGGCCGGTTGCCCTGTTGGGATATTTGGGCCTCATAATGGTATATCGACAAACACATTCACATACAAAGGATAGCAAAATAAAGAGAAAGAGATTTGCTAGATTTTATTCAGAATAGCAGTTCATTCACCTGTTCTGAAGGCATACTGGGAGCAGGAAAGAGAAAACCTCATCACCACAGTCCACGCATATCCAGTTTATGTTACTGGTGGAGCAGGGACACCTAATGGCAGCTCGCAGTACTGCAACTGCCTCAGACTCAGGAACCTCACTTCAACACTGATGCAGTTGGGCTGTGACTCAGGTTGGATAAATAAAACCGAAAACGAAACCTATCCTCCATCTTGACGTAATCAACACGCTCTTATCAAATGTATGATCACTACTGTGTGTGTGTCTGAATGGCTGTCAAAGTCTGAGCCTCTTTGACTGTTATCAGAAGTCTGATTCCAGTCCAGGCTGTCTCTGTTCTCTACTGACTGTGTCAGCCGCTTGGGATTTTGGGCAGACAGTGTTGTTACATAGATATCCAGACACCAGGACTGTCAGTGTTTCCCTTGGGAGATAAGGGAGCTCGATGGGTGACCGCATTGTAGCACAACAGGGTCCAGTTTCCAGCCGTGGATAAGGCGTCAAATCGTTCTTCATCCATACATTTGAAGATCAAAAACTAAAGTTGTTTAATCAAAACGTGACTGACATACTCAAACTTAAAGCTGTTTGTCCTTTTATTATACAGACATACTAAGCATATTTACTGTGCATGCACATTATTTTACCTTATATGTATTATATATATTTATTAGTATAATCATCATATTCAAATGACTTGGTGATTGCAAACCACGTTTCCCATTTCCATAAGCACTAGTTGGATTTACAAGAAACCCCAAATGTTGAATGTGAAATAGATCATGTGGTGGATTGATTGATTGGGATGTTTTAGCGTATAAGCAACTGGTGGAATTTATATAAATACGATGGCGTATTTGGTCTATTAGGTAAAGACAAAGATAAAGACATATTCTGAGAAAAAACTATTGTTAAATTTAGTAGAACAAAAGATTGGATATTCATTATGTTAAGCGGCGGAGGATATTTCAAAGTGCAGACTGAGAACACAGAGTCCGGAACGAGAGTTTAAACAGGGTTTATTGTGCAATAATTAATAGTGCCAAGAAAGAATTGTCCAAAAGTGGTTGTAGAACAGATTAGGCCAACGCAGGGGGCTACCCATTCAGGGGCCAAGCGTTCCAATCATAGACTGCATAAAACAATGGACGTAGTGTACATGACATCACCCATTGGTTTCTGAAGAGCTGTTTTGAAGCTCTTTTTTGGACGAGCTGAAAAATGGCAAAAATGGGTAAATAGGCGGTGTGGGTGGAGCTGAGGTGACTGGTTGCTGAAACCACACCCGCCTAGTTGGCCGTGGCTATATGCTACTCTGTGTTAGCATAAGTAGCTTTTACCTGGGGCTTGTCTGGTTGGCAGCCTGTGGCCGCGTTACCAGCTTGGATGTAAGTTAACCTGAAACTGTACCACAACACTTGTAGTAACAATCTCAGTTATTTAGCTTATACTACACAAGGTTTAAACGTTTTTTAGTATATAAATGTGGAAATTTGCCGCACAGCATTATGTGTAGACTAACGTTAACACGTTAACGTTACCATGGGTCAGCATTTATTGTGATGGCTACTTGACATTTGACAGCTGAAATAAAATTGTCTTAAAAGACACAAAACATATTGTTGACTACTGTATTGACTGTCATCTATATATCGAGGTGTTGCGCCCTTGTTCCATTTTCTCTCAAATATGTGACATATTAAGTCACCAAAGTGAGGCATCTTTTAGTTAACTTTATATTTTTCCTTCCATAGTCACAGTGTGGATCAGATGTCCCACCTGGTGCTAGAGAGCTGCAGAGACCGCATCCTCACTGTGCTGGACGTCCATATCTGATGGTATAGACTGACGTTGAAAGGTTTTCTCCCCCTCACTTTTACAATTAGTTTTAAATATTGTCCTTATGTGGTTTTATGCACATTTAAAAATATATAAATTATGGTTCACATTGCAATAAATTATATATATATGCACTAATTTTGTCTTTCCTACTGACTGAATGCTGGATTTTAAGATTCTGTCTGTCCAGTGCTTGAAGTGGACTGTCTCCAACCACAAGATGAAAGCTTCTCTCCTCCCTTGTCTCTCTGCGCAGACAGAGTTTACCAGGCAGAGAGAACGGGAACAGGTGAGCGTCACGTTCCGCCCAGAGAACCTCGTGGGCAGAGGAGAGGACCGGCCAAAGACTAAAATGTCGAGGTGCTGGTACTGTGTACTGGGGCGTTCCGGCCCACTTCAAGCACTGTGTCTGTCAATTCCAAAGACAAGTTAATTATACAACAGATAAAATATCAAGCTGAACTCTTGCTAAGGCACATCAGTCAAGTATATGGGTACAAGTGAAAATTCTCCAAAAATGTTTCATGGTTCATATGAAATGTTGAAAAATAATTATGCATTGTATTTCTGTGTGTGCAGAAGTATTTTCACTTTCTACCTTGTACTTTAAGTGTCTAGTTTAAACACAGAATAATGTGCACACATCCAAACCAACCATCCAAACACAAAGAACGTCCTGCACAGAGTTATAATGAATCCAACTAGGTATCATTAATAGTGACAATGCAAACTCTGAGGTCTCAGGGCTGTTCGTATGCACCTGTGGTAAATAGGTGCATCTCTGCAATGTAAGCCTCCTAATACCTGTGCCCACAACACCTTCTACAGGGCTTCAAAACTATTCAGTGAGCTAATTCTTTGGTTTTCACAATAGAGTAAATTCACAGTGAATGTTACTTTCATCTGTTAAAGAAATGTCCAAATAAAACAAATATATAAATATATATAAAATTGGCATTCATCTTTTAAAGCAAGTAGCCTCAAGGGTTAAAGTACAAAAAGTAAATAAAAAAATGGAGGTGATGAAAATGCTTGTGAATTGAAATACAGAGTGGTTAAATTTAAGGTGAATTGAAATATAAAGTAATAAATTGTCAACTGATGTGATAAACTTGATCTACCTTTCATCTTTCACAGGAATATTATGCCATGCTCTGCTGTTAATTGTTTAACAGACTGCCCAAGAAGCCACTGCTCCAGTTGTTTCGGTGAGTGAAATTGTAGTATTTCATTTGTGTTAGCAATTATTAGCAGGTATCGTCGGCATAAATAGCATGTTAGCTTAGCTCGTTAGACTAATTAGCACAGTTTTGAGTAATCTCAAGCTGTGCTTAACGATGCTTACTGAACGGGAGGGTATGCTGAACAGTTTTTCGTGCACAGAAGTCAAAACCTATTAGAGAAGTTAATTTTTGGATGACAATACTTTGGAGAAAAAGGTCATGTGTGAAGTTGGAAAGTGATGGTCTACCTTGTTATTTAGCTGACTTTATGCAGCATCAACATTAAACTTGCCACATGGACAATGTAACGTTAACGTAAGATTTGTTACTGTAATGAAGGACTGTGTTCAGGAAGAGAAAAGACATGCATCATACAGTAAGTGGCAGAGTTCTGCCTGTCTGCCAAGCAATCACCTGCACCTCCAAGTACTGTTGAAAAACGATAAAATATTCTAGGTGGGGCTCATCAGTGGTGATAAATGGTTAAAAGTATATATGTTGATCACCTCTATTTTTCATTTAATTTACTATTTATTACTTTCCACCCACATACTAGACAATATTATTAGGAAACTGTCACAATCCTGTCCTGTGGGCTGGGTGTTTGGGTTTTTGGTTTTTGGGTTTGTGTTTCTGCATGTTAGTCTTGTCGTCTGTTCTGTTTACTTTTGAGTTTTATTCCTGTATCTGTTAGTCTGTGTTTTGGTATTTTCCTGATTTCAGTTCTGTCACATGTTTCATGTATTAGTTTCTTCGTGTCTGTCTTGTCTAGTATGTTAGTTCTTAGTCCTGTACCTTAGTTCATGTCTTTAGTGTTGTCTCTGGTCTGTTTACT
>JAPMOB010218483.1:0-21153 GCA_029875015.1 Lepomis gibbosus | reverse complement strand
TCTTAAAACCGAAGATGTTTCATCATTGTCGGTAGCCACACAGAGGTATTTCTCATTGCGGATGGACACGATCCTTCATTGGGAGTGCCATGACTGGTCCAGTTAATGACGCAAGCCCTGCTGGCGACAGTAAGTCTACAAGTTTGACATTTTCAGTTTACAGCAACTGCTGCGGAACGTAACAATACTCCCAACACGAAGTGAAACCACTCTGGGGATCCTGTAAAAAACCCCCACATCATCCACCAACCAACCACTCCACCCACCAGGTGCATCATCAAAATGCACCGCCAGGACAAGCTGCCGGTGTGCCACAAATAGGTAGTGGTCAAGCAAAGCTGCTGATGTCCAAAGTCTGGTCCCGGGACCCCTAGAGAAGCAGCGAGGAGTTAACGAGGAGCAAGTGATAAACAAGCTGTTTGTGCAAAATTTAGAAATAAGCACAACCTGAAACTGGCCAAGTAATGACGGATTTATTTACGCTGTTTTAGTGTCTTCCACCACACCTGTGGACAATTAGTTGGGAGTCATGTCTAGCACATACATGTGCTCTAAGAAGGTTCAAATCTTACAATTTACAGTCACCTTTTTAACGCATCACACAGAAGATAAAATGAAACCCCCTCCTCACAGTGAAGGTAGGACTTGAGATTAACATGACTCATGACAAATACATTCCTCACATTAATCTTTTACTCTTCGTCTTTCCACTGAAGAGCTGACTCCCGGGGCCAGGAAACCAGAAAATTGCAGCCAGATAATGATTCACTGGCTCTCTCTCTGTGTCTTGTCTGGTTGCAGAGGGCAGACAGACGGGCAGGTCACAAACAGGATGTGCTCCCCGGGGCTCCGGGAGGCCCCAGAGGCATCTGCATCAGCGCGAACCCTAGACCTCAGGCTTGCATAAGAACACAGCACTATGAAGAACTTAATTTGTTCAGACCGCAAAAACGCGTATTGGACGCTTTCCAAGATGATGTCCACATGATGTTTCGGAGACAGGCAAAGAGATGCCACTGGAAGGGAATAATATAATCCAGGGTTTCCCGCTTTCATGTCTAGGAAACGCTAAAGCCATGACAATGCTGCCCCACTATTCCCACGAAAATTTCATATAGCTGATCCTGTCTAACTTCATCTGAGGATTTTTGCTGTTAAATCAAATTTTATACCAAATTAAATCAACTGTAAGTGGAGTCAGATCTCTTTTCTAGGAAATCTGTAGGATGCCTGACAGAGACCCTGGTCCCCAATTTGGGAACCAGTGACATAAGATTGAAGCAGTCATGAGCAGTCAGACTGTGCGCACTCTGTTCAATTTTGCAGTAAGAGTCCAAGTACTTTAAGAAAAATGACATTAGCAGGGTGAACTTTTGTGTGTGACTGAATAGACACAGGAAGCTGACTGATAGAGGAGAAGATCAGAATACTATTGAAGACTACTATAATACTAATTAACTATGTTAATAACTGAGTAAAATTTATTTGGACTACTCTTAATTGTATTGAGCTCTGCTGGTTTAGTCCTTGTAACATTGCAAGTAACACCTTCAGTTTAAAGATTTGGGGAAAATACGTCATATCTTCCTGTAGCTCATCTTTAACTGGTTCAACTCTGCAGTGGGACTTTAACAAATGCAAAATGTCGATCACACAGTGCACCAGTACAAGCTTGTCACTGTTGGCTTTCTGTGACATTGCAACTGAATCTACATTGTCATGGCATGACACGATCTTCATGTGTACTAGAAATGTTGTGCCCTCTGACCGCTGGTAGGAACCTCAGGTCCTCAGTACAGAGGTTTCTAGCTGTTCCCAGATAAAAGTGGAGAAGTAGGTAATTCTGCTTTTGCCGTTATTGGTCCTCAACTCTCAAAACAGCTCCCCATCAAGTCCCTCAGTGTGCCTAACCATTTGTTTACTTTGTCTTTTCCTTGATTTCACAAGTTTATATTTTGTGGTTTGTGCACTTACCTCATTGTTTTCTCTATCTTTTTAATTCTCTTTCTCCCGTTAAGCACTTCCGTTTTGAAAAGTGCTTGTAAAGTTTTTTGTTTTTATACTGTTAGTAGTGGGACGATTATATTATTGGCTAACCTTAGCATCATTTTCTTGATTAATCAATTAACTATATTGTTTATGAAGCGTTAGAAAAATGTGAACATGCCCATTACAATATTCTGGAGCTCAAGGGGACAACATCAAATGTGTTATTTTGTCTGACGAACCATCAGCAGATGTTTGTCATTTTTGCTTGGAAAAAAAAAATCTGTTGATCAAATAATCGATCAACTAATTGTTTTAGCTGTTAGTAGGCTTACAATGATTATCAAATCAGAAATTTTTAAATTTATTTATTTCGGTTCAAGTCATCCAGCGCACCATGATCCTGTTTCCTCAAAAATACAATCCGTCCTTTTTAAAAAGCTCATATCTTAACATTCATTCCATCTGTCAGAACCTTGACACAGATTATTGCATCCTCCACATTTCAACACAAGTCTTTCTCTCTTACAGATGATTGGCCATTAAGTAACTTATTACACGGATCAGTCATACAGATGTTCTGTAAGCCGTAGCAACAGAAGAGTGCATGTAACGATGGCCATCACAAGCCAAAATCCGTATTTTTAAAAGAGGCAGAACCACGAAGTACAACTGTGTCATTATTTCACATCCAATGACGTCTGGAAAGGAGAAGGATGTGACGTGCTGTACTCTGTTCTGTGTGGTTGATTACAGTGAATGATGAACACAGTTGTTAATCCCACCTCATCCAAAGGTTTGATGGCCCTATCATAGGTTGTCTCTATGACAACAAGGGTTGTCTGATTGGCTAGTCAGTCTTATGTGGCGACTGCAGCTTCCAGGCTCCGGTGAAGTAGCGCAGGCGGATGAAAATCAAGTCCACTCCCATCTGCAGCCAGCTCCAAAACGGGACCAGCTTAGACCCTGGCGGAGCAAACGCACAGGCACCTCAAGTGATGCTTTTATAGGACTTTTATAGGATAGGTAATGGAAATGTGCCAATTTGCTGACATTTACTGCTGACAAGCCCTGTAATAACTCCAGAAAAGTCTTCATGTTCTTCAAGTTGGCTTAGGTAAGTAGTTGAAAATATGTTTCATAAATTGAGAGAAGGATCGACAGGAAAGCAACACTCAAACAGTAAATTAGTCAATTAAAACACAAACTAAAGAATCATGCAAAAGAAGAAAAATGTTGAGAATAAAACCCACAACACATTGGCTATAATCACCTGCAATATGCAAAATGAAAATAAGCAAAACCAGAAGAAATAAAAACAAAAAAATTGAATCAGCCAATCACAGACTTGCAAACACATCCAACCTAGATATTAATAGAACTACAGATAGGTGGCCCAGTAGGAGGACACATGAAAAACCTACCTTCTATTTCAGTCCAGTTGACTGCTACCTCTGCTATGGGGATTTTAAAACGCTGGGCAATATACAGGAGCTCCACATCAAAAGCCCTGTGAGAAGAAAGATAAGTGCACAACAGATGTTCACCAGCTTTAAAAAAACAAAACAAAAAATATAGTGGTGTAGTCACTTGGGCTGGGTATTTGGTACTGACATAAATGAGTCCAAGTACTGACTATTTAAAACTGGTCAAGTCCTGAAAACTAGCTTCAAATGTCTGGTCAGATTGGTAGTATTTTAAAATTTTTGCTTCCTGATTTAAATCAGAAGTGTCCAACTGTTTAGGCAAGGCAGTCTTATTTTTATAGCATACCGGTATTTTATTACGGTATTTTATGTAACATCATACAGGTGAATGCTTGAGTGATAGCAAAATAAAAGACAGATTAATTATTATTAAACACTACTGCTTTACAACAGCTCAGCAGGTTTACTCTTTAAAGACAAAGGTGTATGACAGCTCTTATCGCATCACTTACACTGGTAAGTAATAAAGTGTCCGTGGTGGAGTGCGAGTCCTTACCATCGCTCTACATGGAGGGAAGAGAAGGTCTTGAGTGCAGCCTCACGTGTGAAAAGCTTGAAGCCGCACTGAGTGTCCTTGATCCCTCTCACACAAAAGAACCACACCAGGAAGTGAAAGCCATACATAAGGAATGTACGAAACATAGATCGCTGTGGGAGGGACACAAAAGTCATTATTTAAAGGTTAAACGGACATCGTCTGCAATACTCTGGTCTCCAAGCAGACAAAACAGGCAAACAGACAATTACCTGAGCCACCGAGTCTTTCTCCAGGTGAGCTCTGGATCCGCAGGAAATCGCCATGTTCTCCTAAATGTACAGACAGGTGTGTTTAGGATGGCCACCCACTAACATAATACAAGTATGTGAGACAGGACAAAAAAAACGAGCAACGCCACACCGGTTTGGGGTTGAGGTCATTAAGTCCAGCCTCCACTTTGTCAATGTCAGAAAACTTTGTGGCTCCGTCAGCGTCTGCCATCAGAATGACTTTCCCTCTGGAGCTCAGAGTTCCCTTTAATGAAATAGAGGGGACGTCAAAAATCAACACAAAGTCAATTCCACACTGTTGCTTTTGTGCTGCATTCAGACATGCTGTGGTTTGAGATCTACAGTCTCACCATCCGCACAGCTCCTCCTTTCCCCCTGTTCTTCACCAGTGTCAGGACCCGCACCTTATCTGCACCATATTTCCTAGTGTACTGCAAGGCAACCTGGCAGGACATCACAACAGTGGTCACTCACAACGCAAAGATCTCTTGGTATCACTTTGAAATATTGAGCTGAGCAAACATAGAATAGAAAAAAAGATCACCTCTGTGGTTTTGTCTTTGCTGCCATCATCAACAACAATGACCTCATAGGTAAAGGAAGGGTGCTGTTTCTGCAGTGAGAAAATAGGCACTCTTTAAGTTGAATGATGCCACCCACTGGCCTCTTTGAAAACAACTGATCCAGAAATAAGAACTTTCTTAGCTGAGACAACCTTGCCTTTCAGATGAAAATAAAACTGCTTCTCTTTGTAGATCTTGATTAAGTGGTTTTAGAGTCTTAATTGTTTCCCTTTCATCAAACCACAATAAAATTATAATTCAGATTTAGTTTTTCATAGGGCCACATTGCCCTTATGAGGCTGAGCACTTACCTGTCTACTTTCCAAGTACTCCATTGCTTCATCCAACATCACAGGCACTGTAATGACACACAGCCATAACACATATGAGCACCTATAACCTACTGCAGGTGCACATTAACTTTGAGAGAACAGGATTATGGGATCCAAACAACAGCTATCTTTGCATTTATTGGCTAGAGGAATTTTGAAGCAGCAAAAAGAAGGTCCTAAAAACACGGATTGTAATGTAGCCTACCCTAAACTGTCTATATGTATCCCGTAAATGTACCGTGTAATGCAATGACAGCTATTTCCCGACTTGGTTACCATTACGTTTTACAGATTGCTGTGCCTGCATTCAAAGCAAAGCAGCACACTTATGGGTCTTCAACAGGTGAAGTCACACACTGCACAAGTTTACTGTGCAGAAGTTTCTGACAGAAACATAGGTGTGCCCTCCTCCTTCACTCACTTCGGAGCTCCTCGTTGTAGGCCGGGATCACCACAGACATCTCCCTGGAATGGGGATCGTGCAGGCTGGGGAAAAGCTCCTTCTCTCCTGTGGCGGTGAAGAAGTATTTCTCCTTCTCGTGGCGAGTCAGTTTCACCATCCCGGCAGTGACGTGTGCTATTATGAGCACCTGTGAAGGAAAATATGAGAAAGGCAGTCTTGTTACTTGTCTTACATAGTCTTGCTGCTGCATTGGAGCATTAAAGCCACGACTTCCTTGTGATTAATACAGGATGAATAATACTACAGGTTCACAGCTGGCCTAAGCAGAATACATTGCTCAAACATATATTACATAGCCAGAAAGTACACAGAAAATGAAATCCAGCCTGTCAGTGTTAAATTACTGTCAGTGGGTGCAAACACTAGCTAAAACAGATTTCTGATTGACTCATCAGGATACAGTACATTATAACTACTTACCAGAATGAAAACAAGAGCTGCCAATGCCACCAAGCCTTGAACTACTTCACAGAGGAAATCCATCTTCTGCCTTAAGTTAACTCTGGAACCACTGACAGGCAACCAGTCAAAGTGGCTAGCTAAAAAGCTAGCTTGCTCCCCCTTGCTTTTGCTTCGTACTTTGTGGCCGGTATTATGACTTCCCAGGATACACAAGAAAATACAAGCTTACGAGATTGTTTAGACAGTGGAAGAATTAAATAAGTGGCCGTATATTTCCATTACTCTGTGGGGTGTTCAGTGAATCCCACTTCCAATCACAACTGAACACAACGCCGACGCGGAAGTGACACATCATCAGTTTGAGGCAAGACAATGCCGAGCAGTCCCGTGACCGCCAGCAGCGACACGCACACCGCCATCTAGTGGACAGGGGTGGGAACAAGTGCAAGAACTCTACGGTGATTAGTGTTAGTTGGGTCTCCTTCATATTATACAGGCTAACTATGAACAATAGGAAAATAGAGAGAACGTATTATATGTTGACATCAACACCACAAGACCTCTGGCATACATCTGCTCCATAACTGCTCTATCTATTTTGGAGAGCATATTCGGTTTCAATGGTACTTGAACGATGAATGATACAAGCAAGCAACTACAAGTTGATGCTCTCACATTGTTGTGCTTTCATCATTCAGTGAGTAATGGCATGGGCAATTTCAATTTCATGTAATAAATATATGTCTTATTAACATTAAAAATGTTCTGTTCAGAGACAATAAGGCAAAAAACCCACAACAACATGTAATCATTATGTATTTGAATTGTTATTTTAGAGTGTTTATTTTTTAACAAATTATTTATATGTACAAAGCCATTCAAATAACGATTGATGAGGAATATGCTGGGTTTTCAAGACCGTTCACATTTTATGTGTAAAACAAAACGTGGTAAAATAAGAAGAATCAAAAATATGCCTTCTGTCAATATAATTTTATTTGATAAAAAGAACAGTCCGTCTCAAGTGAACCTTGTAAGTCCCGCATCGACCTAAAAAAGTTCACATTTATACATACTTGCTAATGAATAATTACTAATTGTTGAAGCATTATAAAACCTGATGGTACTGCATCACAGTGTAAGTATATTTCAGCAACTGAGATGCCAAGAAAATATAATATTTTGGTGCCATACAAAATTGATTTATTCTACACCATACGAAATTCATTATTTAATGTTGATAAATAACAAACTATCTTAAAGGATTCTGCCTGTAGAAACTGGATAAATGACGTAGGAGTTTAATTACATCAAAATTGCATTTGATCCCCGGCGTTTTTACTCCTATAGGCTACCGTAGTACTTACCCCAGACCCACGTGGTTAACCAAAACATCATGGCGGCTGGGTTCAAGTAAGACTTATTAGACTGTAACGTTAGCTACTACACCGAAAATAATACGTTTTGTGTGTGTTAGTCTCAGCTATGAAATAAATGCCAACCAGTAGCGCCAGATTAGCTCTGACCATTGACAGCTTTTAGAAACGTAAATGACCAGCATGGACACCTTAAACAGCGCACTTCACCCAGATCTGTCGTAGAGTTGTGTCCTGTTCTGCTCATCAGTGTTGTAACGTTACTTGATATGTTTAGTTTACTTAAGCCTGACTGCTGAATAGTTAGCTAGGATACATCAGAAGCACTAACAAGCCGATTCAATGAGGACTTTCTCGCTGCCCTGTTGTCATTGTCACATAACAGGATTCTGACTTACAGGAGACTAAGTATTTCTGTCAATGCAGCCTAAATATGTTTATGAGTTTCAGTCTCTGTAACGTTAAGCCAATAACTACCTACCCCTGCCTTCCTTCCTTGCAAACTTGTACACTTGCAGGACTGCTGAGCCCCTGGAGTACCACAGGAGCTTTCTGGTCAGTCATGAAAACAGTTATGCACATTCAGCCCATATGTTAGCTCACTGCCTATCATGTCAGCGTCTGCAGTTAAAAATAATCATCCAACATTCAAACTTTTCAGAAAGAAAACTGTCGACCTGATGGACGGGAGCTGTCAGAATTCAGACCAACAACAGTGAACATAGGTGAGACACAGTGCTAATTCTTATCCACAGTGTGATCTGTATTTAAACACGTGTCACTGTGTTTGTCTTTAGGCCACAGGGGTTAATTTTCTCTGTCTGACTGCTCTGTTCAGGGTCCATATCCACAGCAGATGGCTCGGCCCTGGTGAAGGTTGGAAACACCACGGTCATCTGTGGGATCAAAGCGGTAAGTGATGATAAACAGCAGTTTAGAAAACCTTATTTCACTGAGCTCGGACCAGGTAGACAAACGTTCACTCATTTCTTGTGTTTGTTCATCTGCAGGAACTGACAAACCCTACAGTGGAGGCACCTGGTAAAGGTTACATCGGTAAGTAAAGTAAGAAGGCGACCCCCACGTTTATTTTATGTATTTTATGTAACTTTACATGATTTAAATGTCATAAATTCAGTATTTTTGTTGACATATTTGCATTTACACTTTAAAATTGGCAGTTGTTTCACTTCCTTAAAGTGAGTTGGTTTAATCAATCAATACAATGTTTGGTCAGGTGTATAAGTCTGGAATAAAAATTGGATTATTGTATGTAATATTTAATGACTACATAGTGAAATCTCAGAATTGACAATTTCTTGTCATTTAGATTATTACTATTTTATACTTCTGTAACTTATCAGTAAACCAAGTGTATGTTGTAGACATTTTAGATTGCTGTGATACAGCAGCTAATGGGGGTCCATATAAATAAACACACGCACACACACACTGACTGCAGCACACTTTGCGTCCTTGTTAGTGCCCAACGTGGACCTGCCACCTCTGTGTTCCTCTCGGTTTCGGCCTGGCCCTCCTGGAGAACAGGCACAGGCTGCCAGCCAGTTTGTTGCCGATGTAATCGCAAGGTGTGACAGGCATTAATACACACTTTTTGTCTTAGTTTCTCAGCAGCGTCATGTGTGTGTTAACTCTCTTAATTTTTTTTTTTACGTGGGGGTTGCAGCTCTGAAGTGATACAAACAGAGGACTTGTGCATTGACAGAGGAAAGGTAAATCCAGAACAATCCCGCATACATTGGTGCTGTTACATTGTGATTGTTGGGTTGGGTCATTGGTCCTGATTTTGCTATTTCTGGTTGTAGCTCTGCTGGGTGCTCTACTGTGACGTGATATGTCTGGACTATGATGGGAACCTGTTGGATGCTTGTATCATTGCCCTGCTGGCTGCTCTGAAGAACAGTATGTGCTGTAAAAACAAAGTGTTTCACTGTAAATGTAACAGGAATTAACTTTTTAACTGTTATGTATGGTATTTCTGTTTATTGCAGTATTGTTCCAACGCATACTCAGTCTCATGCACACAACTATCCTGCCTCTTGCTATAAGTGAACTAATTCTTTATGGCCTTGGCCTCCAAGAGATCGGTTTCATAAACTGCTTTATTAGTAAATTAATAAAAAATAATACAGTTGCTCTGCTCCCCACAGCACAGCTCCCAGAGGTCACCGTTAGCACGGAGACGTGTACACCGGAGGTGAATTTAGAAAAGAGACGAGGACTGCATATTCACAAACATCCAGTCAGCGCCTCTTTTTGTGTCTTTGATGAGTAAGTGAATGTAATGGCAATATTCAGTGTTTTACGTTTGAGGTGCATCTTTTGTAATCCTGTTCTGCTCCCTGTGCAGCTCCATACTGATCGTAGACCCCACAGCCGAGGAGGAGAGTCTGTCGACTGCTCAGCTCACTGTGGTGACAGATGAGGAGGATAGGCTCTGCGCTGTCCACAAACCAGGTCAGTTTGTAATTATTCACCTCTCCCTTTGTAGCTCATACTCTGTGTGAATTCAATGTCTTATTGATTACACAAAGGGGAACTCATTAAGAACTTCCCATTATCAAAACTGCTGAAAAAGCACATCTTCTTTGTTAAAAAACAAAGGTTGTATTTTAATTTCTAAAATTAGACAAGTTAATCTTGGGATTCATAATGCAGTTCAGCATTATTTTAGTCAATATGAAAAAAACCCTCTAAATCAGAGGTTAAATAGCAGCTAATAGGTTAAAAAGCTGCTATTTTATTTAAATGGGACCATATTACTGACGTTTTACCTCAACTGAAAATCAGTGTTGACATCATACATTTTGCTGAATCTAGCATTGAGATCTGAGTAAAGTGGGACTACATATGCTGCTCCAGCATCAAGTCCTGGAGGTCCTGCAGAACGTGTGCGGCGAAAAAAAAAATCCAACTGTTCTATGAGGTTGAATGGAAAAAAACAACCAAAATCATACAATCTTACTAACAATCTTTCTCTCTGGCTCAGGTGGGACATCACTGTCGGGAGAGAAGCTGCAGGAGTGTATCAGCAGAGCAACAGTGCGACAGAGAGAGATCCAGAAACTCGTTGACAAAGTCATACATAGTGTGAAAACAGCAAAATAAAGAGCCTCACACATTGCTTTTTTTATCTAAAAGCTGTATTTTCCACTGTCAATATATATTCTTTTTTTAATAACAATAAAACTGCTGACAAAGACTGCTTAAAAAATTATTTCTCAGTGTCCAGAAATGTCTCACACGCACACACACACACACTCTGTTGATGTCTCGTAAGAATTACGCTCATGGCTCCTGAACTCATTAAAAGGAAATGCCTTTTCAAAATGTGCTGTACAAAAGCAGGTACACCGTCTTGCATGTTGATCTTGAGTCCCCGGGTTGAGCCCTGTGCCGAGATGGCTAACAGAAGAAAGACTTCCAACAGACTGAGAGGTAGAGAGCTGCCCCCAGGCACTGCTCCAAGATCAGATTTGCATTTTCACATGTAATGGTTCGATGGAGGATTTGGTGTCATTAAGCTCAGCTGGGATCCGTGCTTAAAGGGCAGTTTCTACCGGGGTCAACCAAGCAGAGACAGGCTCATGAGGAATCCTCAGAAAATGTGCATTCATTATTCTCTCAGTCCACTGGGCCCCCACCCCAACATAGAGAAAACTCTTCCTGAAGGAGGCTGTGTGTTATTGTGAAAGCCCGCTACCTATGAGAACCATCCTTTTCGGTTTCATCTCAAAAAATATCACGGTTCTTTAAGTGTAGGGCTCCCTGTTCTAAAAAACCTCTATGGTGGACACAGTTTTGGTTCTCCAAAACATCTGACAACCATTACATACAAATATGTCAGCTAGAAAAAGACACAGAAAGGACTAAAGTTTTTTTGTCTGCAATCTCCACAGTGAAGCAGACAAAATACACAGTATGGATCATTCATGTCCTTGTGTGGCTGGGGGAAGGGTTTCTTTTTTTTAGTGTGATTTTAGTTTGTCATGACTTAGGGAGGGGCTGTGGCACGCTCCTCTTCCTCTTACTTCTTGGTTGGCTGACGGTATGTTGCCGTGGTGCTCCCCCCTGAGGAGCTGCCGCTCCCATAGCCATTTGCTGCTGCTGCATTTGGTGCTGCAAGAATTGCAACTGTCAAGTGCAGAAGAAGAAAGATGAGAAACAAAACAATATTAGTGTGTTACTACAAGCAAAATAATGAATGTTTTTTTTTGTCATCAGATCTAAAAGGTATGTGTATAAGCATCTGCGTGGTTAAAACATTCACTGGCACCAGTGCTGAGCAGACTACCTCACTGAAACTGGAATCAAATTTTATCTTAGATTATCAGCAGAACGCTTGGGGTCATATAATGTCTATACATGGCACTGGTTAGTGAAGCTGAGCTAAAGCCTGGTATGACATACAGGAGGAGTGTGCGGAGAAACACAGAAGAGTGGTTAATGGGTTGCAGAGGGGAGGGAGAAGAAGGAAAAGATACAGATTGGGGGGCAGGTCGGGGTGTGTTGGGGAGTGAGGCAGGATACAGTCAAGCAGCACCAGTGGCGTCCTGGAGACACAAATTATTGGCTGTGATCCTGGCACAAACAGACATGCAGCTTTAGCAACCGTGCTTTCTGCTCTGAGTAAGTCAGCAACTTCAACTGGCCGAAAAATATCAAGATCTTTTAACACCTTTACAATTCATGCTTACAGTGTAACAGCCTATCGTCTGTAACCTGCCACGATGCAGTCAGCAACATTTCAACAGTGTGTTCTCCATGACAATATTTCAGATCCTGCTGCTAAATGCTTCGTACAAACATGCCTCCCAGTGTGACACGCTGTTAGTTGCTGGCATTGGAAGTGTCATGAGCTTTGGTGTGTGTGTTGGTCGCTGGGTGTACTGGGACCGCTGCTGTGATCTTTGTCAAACATATCAACCAAACATACAACACATGATGGAGTGAATGGTGTGGATCTACAACAGAGGAAAAAATGATCCCACAAGGCTATTGAAGGAAATCAGACTCAGGTTGGTAGAGTTTAACTATTCATTGCAAATACAAAAAAAGTACAAAGAATATCTCCTCAGTTATTGTTTCAGATATTTTTCACATGTTTAAAACCCAAAATGTATTCTTATTCTTTGACACATAGTATAAATATTAAATCCTTTAAAAGTGTACCCCGGTCTGATTAAAAATACTTAAAATACTAAGAAATTCTTGTATCTTTTTTAGACTTTAATACTGAGCATAAAGTTAATTTACCTGACTCCCTGTCTGTTTATAGTGTAGCAAAACACAAATCTTCCTGCTAAATAAAGGCATGGAGAGTTGGCTGATCTAGTGTCAAAGTCCTACAAACATGTATATGTGTATATAGATGTTAAAGTTGCTGTATTACTTGGATCTGTGGCTGGTGCTGCTGCTGAAGCCTTGGAGAAGGCAGCGAGGGCCCAGACCCGTCCAGCCCACAGCCCAACTGGGACAGCACTAAGGGGGGTGGGAGGGAGAGAGGGTGCCCCAGAGGGAAGGATCAGACGGCAAGAGGGAGAGAAGCAGAAGAAGGAATGGAGTGAAGTATGAAGAGAGAACATGCACATACAGGCAAAAGGGGAACATTGATGCACACGCACGCACACACACATGGAAAAATGACCAAAAGAAAGAAAGAGAAAACAAAAAGACGGACATGGCACGGAGGCCGACAGCACGTGGATTAGGGGCAAACAGCATGAGTGGGGTGGAAAGGTGTGAGTGAGCAGGCAGGTTCAGAAGGAGGAGAGAAGACAGTGCAGGAGGGAAAGAAATAAGGGTGGGGGCAAAAAACAACAGAGGAAAACTAGAATTACCGCCCCGCGGGTGTATGCCTCCGCCAACCAGTCAAGTTGCAGTTTACATCCATGTCTCTGTCTCATATAGTATGTATGTATGCATATATTTACTTGGACTACTTGGAAGTAATTGAATAAAAGATATAAAGTAGGGCCCTATGATTTCCATGATGTGCAAAACATGCGCGGAACTGCAGGATATTTTGTTGGGAAAAAAAAATGAAAAAGCTACAACCGGTCAAACAAGGAGGAGTGTTGCCAGGGGAGACTGGCCTCCATCAGACCCACTTATTACCGTTTGTTTGAGCAGCATAGAGGCTGACCTACATAAGATCCGTGGGAAGAAATAGTCGGCAGTCAAGTAATGTGTCACAACACATATATTGCAATGATGCATTCATTGTCAATTGGTCCCTATTAAATAGTATTATAGTATTTAAATATCCTACTGTTGCAGTGCATTTCTTGTGAATGGTCCCAATAAATAACTGCACATACATCCGAATATTTCTATATGCATATTTGCATGGTACATTAAATTCATTGATATCAATTACAATTTTATATTTTCTCATTGAATTGTAGAAATTGTATTTATTCACCACATTATTATACTCTTTCTGATGACAAAATGTGCTTAAATTATAAAAAAACAGAATTCAGAAAAATTTTCATGTAAAACACAGAATCTGGGAAAAAAAATGTAAATTAATTTCTAAGTGTATTTTTTTGGCACAATGCAAGTTATCACTATAGTGATGATACATATTTTTTATGTACGATATGTATGATTCCAGAGAATATACATTGTTGAACTGATTCATGAAGGTTGATCATAGATCTTTTGGCTAAACAGATACACGTATACTTGATTACTATGTTAATGCGGATTTTTATAAAGTGTAGCATCACAAAATGTGGGGCTTCTGTTTTCTCCTGGCTATTTAGATGTGAAACCTCTCTATAAGCTGCATTGCTTGCGATCATGTGATTCCGATGACGCTCGAAATTCAGAATGAGAAGGCAAGTGAAAGTCAGAATGGATGAGATGGAGGAAAGCCCGCACTGTGCAAGTTATTGTTCACTCATTGTGTCGTCTCAGATTGTGAAATTTGCTCACAATCTCCCCTTTGATTCCTGAGTTATGGTGTTGAATAGTGACCAAAAAAAGTGAAATTCTGATGTCACAGTGAAATGTGACTTTTCACATTCTGGGTAAAAAAAAATCCTATTAAACATCTAGGTGAAATTTTGCCGTAATTACAACATCAATTCTTGAGTTACGGAATTGTAACTCAAATTGAAATACAGAAATGTATTTTGTGATGTCACAGTGACCTTGGAACACGATATTCTAATTAGTTCATCATTGAGTTCAAGTGAATGTTGTTTCCAAATTTAAAAAATTCCCTCAGATATTGCGTGTATGAGAACGGGACCCACGGATGAACGGACAACCCAAAAATATCACGCCTTGGCCACGGCTGTTACCGGCGCAGAGGCATAATAAATAAAGGCAATATAGCAGAGAAAAAGGGGAAGTTGAGACTCTCCTGTCAGTTGTTACATGCTCCATTGAGAGGAACAATGGCTAACTACAGTACAATGATCATGTTTAGTTACATACTATGAGTCATAATGTACAGTAATTACAAGAATGAATACATTAGTAAATCTTGTCTTATTAGTACTAGTTAGTGGCATGGTGTCAGTTTGTTTTTAAAACAGGTTAAGGGACTGAACAAGGAGAAATGTTTTGGAGAAATCTGTATGAGTTTAATGTGTACTTGTATGTCTGTGTGTGTGTCGTCATACCTGCGGCCTGTGGTGACATGAAGCCTCCCACTCCCAGGTTGATGACCGCTGTTTGCTGGTTTCCTAAACTCTGATCTGACCCTTGGTCACCCTGCAGCAAAAGTCAAAGGTAACACAAGACAGTGAGGTCATCACACACAACGGTCACCCACAACTGCTTGTAGCTGCTCTTACAGCATTTTCTTGAATATGTCAGTGAGTATCATCTCAGGACTGCTGGATTCTGGGCTTTTCTCCCATTATTCCTTGAAATTTGTCTAAACTTGCTCTTGTACGACAAAGAGTGTCTCGGCAGCTGTGATGAAGTCATTCCACAGATTTTCCATAATAATAATAATAACAATAAATTACATTCATTTAGTGCTTTTCTAAATGCTCAAAGAAGCTTTACAGTGGGACAGATCAAAGTAATTGGTTAAAAATAAAAATAAAGGGTGTCATGATGGTTTTTAGTGATGTTGCGTCCACGGACCTGAGGCGACGTGTAGAGGTGTGGCGGGGGAGGAGGTCGGAGAGGTAGACAGGGGCCAGGTTGTTTAAGGCTTTGTATGTGATGAGTAGATGTTTAGTGGATCCTGTATTTAGCCAGGTGCCAGTGAAGGTTTTGAAGGATGGGGGTGATGTGATCTAGAGGCTTCAGCTGGTCACCAGGGCAATTTAAAATTCTTCATCCAAGATGTATTCCTCTGAATACTTCTAAGTTTCTATTCTGCCATGCTATCCTGTGGTGCCCAGTTTAGATATGTGCAAACATGAACACTACTAATCTAAGACAATTTGCAATACCCCCATTGTTGCTGTCCCAACTATTAAATGAAGGAATCTAATCATTTTAATATGGTTCTTTTGAGTGTTTGTGTGTGCATGCAAATACGACGGTGTGTCTCACCGTCTCCCCCTGCTGTTGAGGGCTGGATGTGGCCGACTGACTCTGCTGTGGGGAGAACTGAGACAGCGGCTGCTGCTGCAGAGGGTTAAAGATGAGAGGACCGGTGGGGATCTGGAGATGCAAAACACAAACACACACAACAACAAAACAAAAAGTGTGTGTTTGTGTGTGTGTGTGGGGGGGGGGGTAACAGACAGGGAGACGAGGATGAAAGAGGGTAAGGAATGCAAAAAGGGACAAGAGCAGACAAATAACGGGAGAATTAAAAAAAGCAATCAAATAACACACAATAATGAGACCATTACCACTATCAGAATATCAGAACTAGAACAACTTGATGCAGGGTGTTCACTACATGGCATATGCAGTGACGTGCAGGTAAAAGGAAGTGTGAGGAAAGTGTGAGCTGCGCAGTTGATTCATAGACAGCTCAATGCGATTCCAGGTTCAGGACAGTTGCTAAGTCAAACAAATACTTAGTGCATGCTACTAACAGTGCTACAGACTAAGTCATGCAGAGCCATACCTGCAGTAGGTTCAGTGGTCTCAACCCAGCACTGCTGTTCAGGCCAAAAGGACTTCCTGGAACACAAATCAGAATTTGGACTTCTTTTACTGGATTTGAACATACATTAATCTTGAATTGTATTAAAATCACTGACACTATACATTGTAAACCTCTTGTGTTTCAATTTACTATTATTGCTTTCCTGTAAATATCTATGGCTCCAGTTGCACACCCAGCCAGCCAAGGAAGGTGGACCTCTCTTTGAATTGATTCTTCCAAGGCTTCTTCCAATTTCTCCCTTTACGTATTATGATTTTTTGGACTTTTTCCTGGGCTGGGTCTGAAAATGTTTAGGGCCTGTAAAGCCTTCTGACACACTGTATCTTATACAGGGCTAAAAAGATAAAGGCCCTTGCGTATAAAGTCACTTGTTTGATTCCTGGAGCAGCAAGTGTGTGATGTACCCACTCAAAATGTCCTTGAACAACACAGTGAATCCTTATTTCTTCATGGTCAGCTGCAAATGGCTGACTGTTCTGCAGGATCGTGTTTGGATCCAAACATTTCTTTCCTCTACAGTGAGGTCAAAGGTCAGGGTTAGCATCCCTGGAGCTGGAATTTGCTATTATACTTAAGGACCAGGTTGGAAATCTCTTACCAGTCTGTGCTGTTGACTGCATGGTGGGCATCAACCCTCCAGGTGGCAGGATTCCACTCAGGTTAAGGCCTGGAGCCAGCATGGGGTTGGAGCCACTCATCAAAGTCTGAGGACTGCTACAAAAACAGTAAAGGATTGTCATGAAAGGTGACGGTGACCAGCAGGTGACAGTGTGGCATCAGAAATATGTTTTCTTACCAGACGGAGCTGACTACGTTGATGAAATTGAGCCCGGCCGGATTGGCCATGACCTGCGACGAGGTGGTTCCCGTGGTTATGGACGTACCCATGGTGGGCAAGGGAATGGTCATGACAGGCAGGGGCTGGCTTAGAGCTAGTTGCTGCTGGGTGAAGGGCGTGAGGAGGGCGGGCTGCGACTGACTCGGAACCATGGGAGGGTCTGAAGGGGTAGGGGTCAGCGAGAGGGGAGCCGAGAGAGAGTCGACAGGGTGCGGAGTCGAGCACGGCGTGTTGGTGGGTGTGGGGGTGGATGGCTTGGGGGTCCCCGATCCTTAAATGCATCAAAACAGACAAAACAATTAAAAAGAGGAAAGAGCTTTGTAAGAGAGAGCTTTACATTACAAAATGATCCTTTTGTTACGCATATTTGCAACAATGGCTAAATGGAAGCTAATCTTCCTGAACAGCTGAATCTAAATCATGAGGTTTTTGTCATGTCTAAACTTCACTGCCTCTTCTGACAATGTGCATAGCAGATGGTTTGTTCGAATACATAATACTATAGGGAAAAGTGCCAGTATTGATGCAATATTCCATGTGCTTGTCAAGTTTGTGATATGTCCATGTGTGTGTTTTATGCTTTGTGCTCATTTCTTCTCCTTAAGACTTGGAACCAAGTCAAATAATTCTTGTTCCAGATCTGGAAATCTTGGGAGACTCGAGAAGAGCTGATGTAAGATGTTCCAGTGCAACTCATTCTCATAATTGTGATTGAAAGCAAACAGCGCAACACATATATTGCCTTGGCTTTACTCACGCTGTGTGGAGCCCATGGGGGAGAGGGAAGCAGGTGAAAGCAGGCCCACCTGGCCCAGCTCCATAGAGTGCTTCCTGTTCAGAGACTGGCTTTTGGCTGGAGGGGGTGTAGGACACTTGAGTAGACCACTGGTGGTTTGTGAACTATATGGATTACCTGATGAAATAAGAAGAGTGGAGATATTTACTGCACCCTTTATATAACCATAAACAGGAAGTGTTGAATAGATCTGGATCCATCCTCGTAAGGAGGCAATTTTACACTGAGCCTGTCACATGGAATCACTTTATAACCATACAACTGTATAACTTATATATTTAAGAACTCCATAGTCTCATCTAAGTTGGTATTTGTGCATTTTGTGCTCCACACTCAACTGAAACAGTTACACAATAAATATGGCTTGCCCCTGGGTGTGATGCTTTTCCTTTACCCAATCCTTCCCTCCATACCTAACTTCACCCACAATATCACCCAGCAGTCTTAATGCTACCATCTCTGACACTTCAGTGCTGCCAGAGTTAATCAAATGATGCAATCCAGACATTTTTTGTTGCCATTTAAGGTTTGTTTGCAACAGGGGGTAAATAGTCTTATTTTACACAAATACGGCTATTTACCCCTTTGTCCATTCTTTCTGTATGGTTTCTACCACACAGCTCTCAGGAATCATGTACAACCACTGTATGTTTGAGCTTTATCTTTGTCAGAAGTAGCAGACCTACCTGAGGAGCTGCTGCCTGATCCTGGAGGCAGTTTGATGGGAGGGGGCCGGTGCTTTACCCCTTTTCCCAAAACAGACGTCTGGACCAGCGGAGAAATACCATCGCCCTGCAGATGACCAGATTAAATTTAACCCAGTTTGTTAGCCACAATGCATCACAACAGTAACACAAATGTAATTTTCTCATCAGTGGCGATTGCAAATGACTACAGCAGTCAATCTTAACTCTGATTGCCCTTTAGAATTATTATAGTTCAAAAATACAATATGTGTTATTCTAAAGATCAAAAGAAATCCTTGTTTCATTATCAACAACAAAAATATATCATTAATATGTTAGCTGAATCAGTTGCCACGAAGCTGAGGTGTCAGTTCCTTTCAACCTCTATTCAAATGTCAAGTCCAATAACCTGGAACAACCTCAAACTTTTCCTCCATCCAATATTACTTACCTCATCTTTGCTGGGGGAGGGGGGGCCCTGTCCCACGCTGCCTGAGTTATGGGACATCTTGACCTGACACTTCACATCTCTCTCATACACTCCTTTGTACTGAGTAAGAAACCTATGAAACAGACAGAACACAAAATCTATACCATGCACTCCAACAGCATATCCACAAAAACTGTCTATATGATAGGATCGGGTTCTCAACAAAGGCAAAGCGAACATGGTGACTCACCGGTCCGCATCTATCTTTGAACCTATGAGGAAGCTGTGAATGAGACAAAAAGAGACAAAGTGAATTCAGAGTGGCATTTCAGTTTGAGCCATGCACACTGAATTTCTCAGCGACTGTCCTTACGTGGGATGTATGAGTTTTAGGTCTGTGCTGTCCTCCTCAGCTTTTGGTTCTCTAGCACAGTAGATTTTCCCATACACCAGCGGGTCTCCCATCGACTGGAAGATAGACACCTTGGTCCTCTGGGCTTGGCCCCCTACCTCGCACTCAAAAGTGTAGTCATCTATAACTTCCTGTGAAAAAAAGTGGGCAGAAACAACCAAATAAAGAGGTCTGTATGACATTGCAAAATAAAGCTCAGTTGTGTCATGTTTTTGCTGTTTAACGAGCAAAGAAGGGGTTTTGGTTCCTGTGATGAGAGAAATGTTCCAGAACTGTGGTGACATGACAGATGTTGGAAAACATATTCCTGGTTTCCAGGCACATTTTTCACTCTATCGAACATGACTAAGACAGGGTGACAAAAGGCAGAGGAGGATAGGAAAAGAGAGGCAGGGGTAAATTGTAACCGCATGGAGAGAGATGAACTATTGTTTAATGTGCAGTTACAAACATTAATGTTCAGTTTCACAACTGGCCTTGCCTTGTGATATTTTCTGTCCATATCACTACCTGTTTTAGGGCCAAGCATCCAGAAAATATTACTTTTCTTCTTACTGACATTCATAACGGATAAAGTATGTGGGGAAATATGTGAAAAAGTGTCCAGCACCATTTATGAAACATTGTCCCTAACACGGGCTAACTGCAGTCCAGTATGGTCTTTTTTTGGAGATATCTTTCCTTCACATATTTTCTCAGTGTTCACACTAAGCAAAAGCTTTTTTGAGTCCAAAACCAAGAGGCTGTGTAGTCACTTTGCACAATGCAAGGAGCCAACAAAGTGTTTATTTTCTTTTCTTATGATGTGTTATACAATTACAGGGTAGATTTATTTATCATTTTACGGTTTACAAGGTTGTAAACAAGATGAATACACAGAACTACTCCCTGCTTTTTACAATAAACAGCCATCATTGATCTGTACCCTCAGAGAGTGTTAATGCTGCTGTCACACTTACCTCAGCAGGCCAGATCACAGTAGTGGGCTGAGAGTCTTCCAGTTGCAGAGACTTCTCAACCACAGCGTACTTTTCCACCTAAAGCAACACATAAACAAATCCATTTGCTTTGTTATGCCCTGCATCATAACTATGAGTTAAGTGGATTTTAAGTAGTATTGCCTGAAGTGTTTAAGAGACAGTGTTGTAGAGAAGTAGTGAGCTACTTACATCAATTTCCTTCGGTACAGTTAGTTGGCAGTTGTTCTGCTTCCACATGTCAACACACTGCAGCCGTGAGACCAAGATGACAGCAGCAGCGAAAAACAAAAAGAAGGTAAAGGCGAAAATACAAGTGAGAGAGTGTTATGACAGCATGTACTGACCTACGCTGAAGCAGATTAAGAGATTTTTTTCAACAGTAAACAACAGCTTGTTTTCAACTATTATTTTAACAACTCCTTTACAGAAATTAGACATTTCAACATGGCTGAACGCAATCGTGGGAAGCGGCATTTCCTGAAGTGTCATTTCAATGTGATTAGTGTAGTGTCGGGCGGG
>JAPMOB010218482.1:0-12738 GCA_029875015.1 Lepomis gibbosus | reverse complement strand
GGGGCGTACGCCACGGGGAGAGCGTATCTGGCCGTCCTCAGAGAAGAGAGCCATACGGGACTCTTCGAGAGCTGCCGTGGTGTGCGGCAGGTCCAGACAAGCAACACACAGCTCATGCGTGTTAGTCTCCTACCGTGATCAAGCGCGGGCAGAGAGACACACATCTCCGGAACTGGTTCAACTCTGAGGACACACTGCAACTTCCAGGTGGGTACTTGTCTACTAGCCAGGATCGGGAGCTTTCCACTAACAACATTAGCCATCGTGCCTGCTGAATAGAAAAAAGCTGATGTACCTATGTGCCGGCGTGCTTATATACACCTACGGTTACGCTGTCACATGCTACCGTTCTCACTAAGCCAATAGGATTGGAGTAGTTTTCATTCGCATTCAGCCCTGCCACGCTTAGAGGCGTTCCCATAGCGTCGTCACCGACGCAGTTCAAGTTCCCCTCGAAGGGGAACTTGAATGCATTTGTTTTTCTAAAAAACACACGGCTCCGTTACGATGTGTTTGTGAGAGAGAGAGGGAGCGAGAGAGCAAGCAAGCAGAAGTGCTGAGTTCCACAATGAATTATGATTTTCTCATATTAAATAGTATATAGTATGTGGTGGTCAGAATTGATATTGTGTTGTATTGTTGGAACACTGGTTGTTACTTATGCTTTTGAGTTTTATATCCACATTTTGGTTGGTTCATTATTTGAACTTGAACTTTAACACTGTTGAGGATGGCGTTCATTATCAAATACATCTAACCAATTCACATGGACTTGAACATAAATAACAAAAGACACATGAAACACGCACACACATAAACATATTGTGGAGAATATGAATTTAAACAGCCATAACCTCAAACAAAATTGATCAAACAACGTGATCAAAACAATGGATTAGTATTTTCTACTCCATGCTTATGAGAAATGTTGAGGCAACTCCATACATATTTCTTTCTCTGGGAAAAAAAGCAGATTCCCGTTTCTGTGATTTAAATAAATAGGACTGCTCCTGCTTGAGGCTCTCCTTTAATTTTCCACTTCACATCTTGAGTCAAGCCGTGCAAATATGACAAACAACCATGCCGACCTGTCATGGACAAATCCACTGTCACCTGCAGAGCGGAAGGATAAGGACAACTGGTGTTTTCACCTGCGTGCTGTCATTCGTGGGCAGAGACACTTGCCTAATGACGAGTCGTTTTCCTGAAGCGATTTAGAGTGTCAGTATATCGTCTGCAGGATGTGAATAGGTGATTCACTGACAGTCAGATGTGTCACCGGATGTGTTCTGTTCCTAAAGTTATGGATGATTTTGCTGATTCAAGGAGAAAACAAAAAGCGGATGGCGTAAGTCTCTGACCTCAGTGGCTGATTAATAACCTGCTATGTGCACCTCCTTGGAGTTTAACTGAGGCTGACGATTCACAGGTGAGAAGAATGCAATTAGTATGGGTTGAAGCATTTAGCGCGGCAGGAGCACTGCTCTACTTTTACATACACGACTTTTGCAGGAAAAGAAAAATTGGATGTACTTTATGCCATTTTCAGCTAAATCATCTTAAAGAGAGCTGTGTCGGCCCACTAGCCTGTGCTGTGGTCCAGGCCTTGTGTGAGAATGAAGCATCTTGAGGTGAACAGGCAGCACTTCCAACTTGACAGGATTGCTTTCTTTCTTACCACCCACCGAGACTTAACGCATCACATTTAGAATGCTAAGTAGAATTGAATATGTCAACCATAACTACATAGACTCTATTAGTCCTCTTTAATGTAAATCACAGAGGCGTTAGGAGATTCCTTTGAAGAGAGGGAACATTACTGTGACACTGCCTGAGGCTTTAGAGGTGCTCAGGCATTGGCGAAATCACGGAAATACAGCTTAGTCATCTCTGACTCCAAGCTGTGTGTTTGCTAGTGTGTGAGATTGTTAACATTTGTGTCTCTTCTTCTCTCTTTAGCGTGATGAGTTGTCTTCCCTCCATATTTTTTATCTGTTCCACTCCTGCGTGTGCTGAAAAAGGTCTCTTCGCTCGCTATTCTCTGGTTCTTTCCATCTTTCCCTCCTCCTCATCCCCCCTCTCCACTGTCTATCTCCCTGTGTGGCTGCTGAAAGCTCTTTAAAGATGCCCAGGGGCTTAACCACTTTGACATTATTACATGAGCCTGTCTCACTCAAACCAATCCCAAGCCAATTGAGAAGCTTAGGTCTTTACCACAGCAGCTTTACTAGGAAGAGCGAAGCTCCTAGTCCACTGACATGACCAAACGCTGACTGTAGAGTACAACATACCTGGCTCAATGCATTTTTTCTGTATTTTTGACAGTTGAATGGACCAAAATCAAAATAACAGAGAAACGTAATTTACATGTGTCCATTTGTTTCTTACCATACAAGCAAGGGGGTAATGTAATTTAATTCCAGAGTTAAATACTGTATATATACTGAACAGTAGATGTGGTTGTGAGTCACCGTGATGTAATGGGAATCATAATCAGCTTATGCAAAAGTTTTGCAGTCAAACAGCACGCTACACGCACAATGTAGCATAGTTTGCAAAATTCTAATATCTGCCGCATACAAATTTAAGATGATGAGGACCTCTACTACAGGGTTCTGTGTGTGCATTCATTTGCTACTGTATGTGCGCTGCTTATTGTAAATGCATGGCTTAAAATTGTTTCTGTTAGCGGTAACATATTGCTACGCCAGCACTTTAGTGTTAACAGGTGGATTTATTTTAAAATGTCTTTTAAAACAGTAAGTCTTCAAAGGTTTTTCATGTTCAGTCTGTTACCCCCTGCATAGACAATCATCGTTTGGCAACAGTAGAAAGTCAATCATCATAAACACTATGATGAATCACAGAATCTGTAGATGGGCCTGCATGCATAATTTCCAGGTCAGTATGTTTTACGCTTTAACATACTCTCGACTGATGGTGACAAGCAGAAAGCTGACAAATTAAAGGAAAAACATAAAAGGAAGCAGATGCCTCCATACAGGACACAAATGGTCAATGAATGTTTTAATGAGTCTAAAAATTATGTAAGTCATACAGTATGTTATAGCCTTCACAATTACCAGATATCAATCATCAAGTTGAGTAACATTTCTACCGATTGATCTGTTGAAATTCTTCCATATAGCCAAAGCTTAAACCTTAATTTTACATCAAAAAGCCATACAGTATCATCTACTTGTATTGCGTGTCAGCTCATCTCTGCCCCACTGCACCAGTCCCAAATGTACATTGCCCTATTCATTACTCCAGTCCTTCTATCCCTTTTATGGATTTTGACATTAAGTGAATCAACTCAACTATCACTCAAAAAGCACACAGCAGCCCTCACTCACTACAAAAGTTTCAGGACTGTAAACTTAAAAAAAACTTTCACTTTCCTAGTAATGTCCATATTTGTCAAAGTACGCTGTGTTCAGTTGTCAGCTCGATTTGACTTTGCCTTTTATTCAGCTGCCTCATGCACTGGAACGAAATGCATTTTGGAGGCAGAGACACAGCAGGAAATGAATGGCAGCATTGGAGGGAAATAAAATAAAAAAGGAAAGATAATTCATCACAAACAGTATTATACACACAAAGATGATAGTGACAATATATCAAGAAAGAAGCATGTGGTAGGAGGTGCATTTCTGCAAACTAACAGTGAAGTACAGCACCCCAAGAACAATAAGTTAATCTCAGCATTTTATTTAACATCAGGATTTCTTTCTTTTTTATTTTTATCTACGATAAAGAATGGGAAAATCCGTCTCTAATGCTCCTGCTCAACCTTGATGTGATGACTTTTGCTGGGTTTTTAAAACCCAAGCCTGACTCATATTTCCCAGACTGCTGGTCCTCCTCTCACTTAATAAGACTGCGTGGCTGTGACACAGAATGTGATAGCACCACTTCCTGTGCCAAGTACACAGTGTGTCTCTGGGGGAGAAAATGACTGTAGGATGCAGGAAACTGTCTCATCCTGGCACCCACGCTGATAAGGTCCATGTTCATCGTTAATGGGTGTCGTTGAATGAAATCCAAAGATTAAGAGCAATTCAAAACAATGTCTGACTGAGCTCTCATCCTTAAATAACTTTGACAGTGGACTGAAAATAGCACTGAGTCTGTTTGAACGTGTCAGCTCCTTTTTCTGTTAACATAGTTATATTTGGACTTCACTTTAGCTGAAGTTGATTGAATACATAGCTCAATCAAAGCCAAGGTTTGCTTTACAAGTTTATACAAAATCCAATTTTAAAAAGCATTTAGTCACATCTGTTATTTGTCCTCAAGTAGGCATATTCTGCCCAGGGGCCAGTGACATTAATGAAATAGGTCTAGGCAATATGGACCAAAAAGTCATAACCCGGTACTGTTAGGCTGAATACTGGTATAAAATATATATCACTATTTTCTGCTAATTAGGCTAGGGGGATAGGGGGCATGTTTTTACTATTTGTAGTAGCTTGTTTCTTATTTCACCGTTTCAATTATAGTTCATTCAACACCTTATTTAAGTGTTCATTCATTCATTGAATCTGTCTCCTTCAGTTCTCTTCACACTCAGACCTAACATACTTCTGCTGCAACATGTCAGCGTGCTTTGCTTCTTTCAGTTTCTCCCTCCCTGTTTATCTGCTCCGGTGACTTTCTCCATCAGTAGTAAGCTATGTTGTATAAAATTGCCAAAAAAGTAAAGAGTATGTGTGGGAAACACTGACTGAACCGTTGCTTTTCTTTTTACAAGCCAGGTCTTCAGCAGTGTCGACCGACACCATGTCTCCCTCCATGTTGTTGGAGAGTTTGTGAGTAGTCGGCTGCGTGTAGACGCAGAGGGAAGGGGTGGGGCTGCGCAATGAGGGTGAGAGAGAGGAGCAAACGCTGGCAGGACTTTATGGACATACATAACATATTAATTAACTCAAAACTATCAGTATAAACAGTTTTGTCTAATTTTATATCTCTTTTTCAAATTATATCGGTATATCTCATTATTACAATATACCCAGCCCTGCACTATAATGAATTGAAGTGCTCAGTCTAAGCAGACATATGTCTTGCTTTCAGGTAACCACACTCTTTCTGCAATAAAAGACTATTACTTGTTGAGGTTTGAGAATAGTTAAAACCATTGCTTTGTCACCAACCCTCATGCTCGTATGCTAATTCAGCTCCTTATGACCTTTAAGGGCCACTTTTATGGTAGCAGATTTACCTTTCTTTCATTCCATTCAATTTTCCACAGAGGTACAGAGGCAGACCAAAGCATGCTTCTCATTTCCACCCAGTAGGCTAACTGTCGTAACCCATTTTGCAAGCTGAAAAGACAACTGTCGCTAGCAGTTTTTGAAATTGATTTGATTGTTTGAAGCAGATGAGGTTTAAAGTCTTGATGGTATTTATGCCTCACCACAAGGCCGTCCTAATTTAACCATAAGAAAATATAGAATCAGACTCTTACTTTTAATAGAAATAGAAAGAAATAACCCTGTCCTTGGAAGTCAGACTGGGTTAAAATACTCTTGTTGCCACCCCAGTATCTTAACACTGGGTTAAGATGCTGCTGTTGGTAACAACATCTAACCCTAACATCCCATGTTCATTCATTTAGATGGCATCTCATAGCCTACTGGGAAAGCGCATGACTGCACATGTATTAGTTTTCCCAGACTGCAGTGAAAGTGGTAGTGATGCATGTTTGTACACATAAACCCAAAGCTGTAACAATACATACATTGGTGTTTATAAGTATAATTAAATATACCCTACAAAAAAATATAATTAAATATAGCCTACAACATTCACTAGGAGGCAAACTAACCACAACGTTGAGAAGAGAAAGAGCATTGATTTGAGAGAGGCTAAGCAAGAGATAGTCTGCCTGACTGCAAGTATGTGTTTGTGTGTGAATGCTATTTTTGCTGTTCTTGTCCTCAGGGTTGGACACCTGCCTGAGGCCTGTGTGGTGCATTCAACAGCATAATATATGTATGTCACAAGCTATAACTGCTGTGTGAGTGCATGCTAACCTGCAGTAGATTTACTACACACACACACATATATATATATGTATATATATAGAGAGAGAGAGTATTACATAAAAGAGCATTATGAAATATGTGTAGTAGCTGTTGCCCACATTTTCTTCTCTTTGCACTTGTATTATTATTTACTTTCCTGCGTATGTGCGGAAGATAAACAGATGTGGGCATCTTCACAGAAGTGCGCGACAGTCCCCTCCCTCTGCACGCTTTAGGCTCCAGTCATGTTTTTTTGCCTGGCCAGATGGGATGCTCAACTTACACATGATCCACACACACACATCCAAACACCAGATGTGCTCCTCCACTCCCTTGCAACAGACCACTGGAGGTCATGGTCAACTGTGGCTCAGAGAAAGAAAAAAAAGAAGACAAAACAAACAAAAACATCACACACACACACACACACACACACAAACATCCCCCATCATTCACCACTTCATTACCATTTCCATCCATTCAACCATTTATCTCAAGATATCGAGCAGACAGCAGGTGGTTTAAAATCCTAAGCCAGAAACAGTCACACGTCACAGTTACGGAAAGCAAGCCATGTTAACGGGTCCACAATGACTACTGTAGCTTAATGAGAGGGTGGGATATGACGGTACATCTAGGTAAATCACAGCTGGAGGAAAAAGTTACATGTGGAAGGACAACAAAATAGGAAAGACAGAGAAAAAAGAAAGCTAGAGATGGGTGGGAGATGAGATATCAGTAGGCTCAAAAAGGTAGAGACAAAAAGAGAAATAGGTGAGGGACTGAGAATGTTAAAATGGGAAGTGACCCAGTGACCTTAGTTTGGTACTGCCGGCAACAAGATTAGATGTGTGTGTGTCTGTGTAACAGACAGAGAGGAGCTCTTAGTAGGATGATATGGACAGGAGTGTTTTAATGAAGCTTTGCACATGGGCTGACATGTGGACATCCTGTAGTGACGTGTTGATGATGCCAAAGCTTGAGTTGTGGCCAGTTGACGTGGCCTTAATCTCATATCCTACCACCCCCCCCCCATCCCCCGCAGTTCTATGTACCATTTCAGCACGTTAGCCTTATTGCAAACCCACAGCCACAGGAATACACTGTCAACCTGCTGGCAAATTGCTCTTGTTGATTATATTAGCAGAAGAGTTTCACCTCTGTGTATTCAGTATTAATGTAGTTCAATCTGGTGCAAAGTAATGCATTGTCATACTGTTTAGTTTATGGCACAATCCAGTCCTCCTTCAATTCAAAGAAAGCACTGCAGAAGTTGATATTGCTAAAGTTAGCATTGTAAGACAGCTGTGGGGGCTTAATCTAAATCCTTCCTTCCTTCTGGAGGATTTATTGTGCATCACATTTTAAAAAGATTTCCTTGTGCAGTTAGTCTTATTCTCAGACCAGGAGCTTCTTCCGTGTTCATCTTCAGAGGAAGAATGAGAGTAAAATTTTGTCATAGCCACGCATTGTCTGACACTGGTGGGCACGCAAAATTCATAGTGTGATACTTAGTGTGAGTAGCACTGTCTCCTTGCAGCAAGATGTTCCTGGGATCGAGGCTTTTCGTAGTTGAAAAAAGACAGTTCCAGTTTCCTGCTACAGTTGTCAGACTAAAATATCACAAAGCTGTCAATCACCTTAGACATGAATGAAGTGACAATGATTGAAAGAAAAAAAAAGCTTAAAAAAATTTAACACTAACTACCGCCCACTCAGTATACCCGCTTCTTCTGTTGGTCACTGAGCAACTCCACCTGGCGATTTTGTAGTTCAGTTATTTGCACATTTAGTATTGCAGCTGTTTTAGGAGGGTAATACAGTATGTACAGTATGAGTCTCCTTAACCTTCTCTAACCTTCAGGCTACTACTGAAGGTTATTAATTACCATATCCTAATATCACTTAGAGTGCTAATGAGCACTACACCCACTAAAATCTGGAGCCTGCCACTTCATAGGGCTTATCGCTGCTAAGTCCCTACATTCTGTTTTTCTGGACCAGAGCATTAGTATAGCGTACTATATTCTCCACCTCTCAATAACCGACACAGAACAAAGCCCATTACCTGCACAGTCCCCATCTCCTCGTTAAAAAGAAGAAAAGCCTATAAAAACCTGCCTCCCTGAAGGGCTGTCGAGGTGAGCAGCCTGCTGTTACAATTTTTCAGGGAACTGCTCTTGAGCAGCGCTGTAACCCTCTGTCATTGTTAAGACTAAGCTGGGGTTCCAGTAATACAGTACCACAGTACAAAATAATGCGAAATGATATTCATAGATCCGCATCTGGTTTTGAATATCCTATTATCGATTCATTTGTTTCTCGTCCTCCACGTCCTTGTCCACAGTAATGTTGCAATTTTAAGGAAAGTGGCAACAACACAGCCCCATGCATCACTGTATCTCATGCATGGTAGGCAAGTGGAACTCCAGGACATTAACATATTAATGAACTGGAAATACCAAGGAAAAGCCTCCACTGCCTTGAGGCCACAATAGTCTTTTCATCATTCTTGTCTTTCTAAGAGCCTAACAATAATAATACTGTGCATGTTTATGAATTTGTGGAATTTTTGAGCACTTAGGCTCAATGTATTAATGTGTGTGAATGGGTAAATGCGAAGCAGTAAAAAGCGTTTTGAGTGGTCTAGACTAGAAAGGCTATACAGAGCATTTACATCATATGCTTACACATAGAAAGAATTTCACTTGTATCCTTTCATGGAAATGCTCACATTGATCAAATACTGGGTTTCTCAAAAAGTAATGAGAGCGAAGTGATATGAAGTGTCCTTCCACAATGAACAATACATTAAATTATTAATAAAAATTATGGTAAAAAAAACTAATTGATGAGTTCAACTTCAATTTTAATTTAAGTTCAATTATATTTGAAATAGGGGTCATTTTCCAAAAAAAACCCAAACAGCGGCACTTCCAGCCACTGTCCATTTTAGTGCAACTTGAAAGATATTATGGTGCATGATATAAGGTCACATTTCTCTGTCGTACTCTATAGCTGATTGGTAAAAATGATGTATGTGGTCAGTATTATGTGGAGCTCAGAATATTGGCAATGGGTTCATTCATCATCATCTGTAACCCTCAGTGCCTAAAACATTTTAAAACAAGAAAATGCAGATGTAGGTCGGGTGGAAGTTCAGTAAACATGAGCCTCTTTGAGATCATTGTTTTAGTTTTACAGCCCACACATTTAGTGTACTACTGCGATCCCCTGGTTTAAGCAAATACTCTCTGATAAACTGACTTTGGCTACCTGCCCAGCACCAAAAGCAGGAAAAGTTAGTGGCTTGCTGCTGAAGGTAAATGAACATTTTCAAACCTAAAGATCTGTATAATTTTCTCAGCAGTTTTTGGAGACTAAAGCAGTGCTAAAAGCAGAGTGAATATTACTAACTTGCTTACAAACATGATGTTTCTGTTAGTGTTCACCAAATGAACACTAACGTTGCTCCGTGTCTGCAAGCAACGGTTTGCTAAAACTGTAGTAACAACTTGATGCAGCGATAATATGTCATGGCTCTGCAGGCTCATGTTACCTGTCTTGCTGCTATGAGAGGAAATAAGTGTCATACAACAGTTTTACTGCATAAATGTCCAGACACAGTCACCTGTCAAGTGGAAAAGACATTCAGTATCACAGAGTGGAAAGTTAGAAGAAGGCAATGCCACAAAAAAAAGACATTGCCAGAAAAAGAAAAATCTGCCCGTTTTCAAGAGCTTAAGAGGGGAGAGTAAGTATCTGATAATATGCATTATAGTGCTCTATTTTTGGCATGGCACCATTTATCTCACAAATTGCAAGTAATGGTATGACTTCATCACTTAGTTTTGCAGTAGGCTATTAGTGAATGTGATACAATAACTGGCTGCATTTCACTTATCTGGATGGGGACTTTGAAGTTAGTCCATTTACATACTCACAGTAAGGTTACGTATGGGGTTCCTATGTACATGCATGAATTATTTTTCATCACCAAACAACTATAATAAATCATAGCCAAAACAAAGCTTCCCTCAGTTATAGCAATAGGTCTTCATAGGAGGATAAAAAAGAAACTGTGTCTATCGTGTGTCTCACTTTGGTTTTTCCATGTGGTCCCATTACTGCTTTAATTGAGGCCAGCCACGTTAATTAGCGTGTAAGATAAATTGGTCTGCCTGAAAAAAAAAATGCGAGGGTGATTAAAGGTTAAGAAATGTGTGATAGAAAATTACAAAACAGAATCTGTCTGGAGGGGTAGAAACTATAATTGGACAAGTAAACACACAAAATAACAGTTAAATGTTAAAATCATGCAACAATTTGTGTGTAGTTTACATGGTTGCTGAGCTTGGCCAAAGGGTGTGTGTTATGTCATTAATGAGAAGAGCTTGCACTAAGTTTGAATGTCAAATCTTCATGTTCCCAGGAGGATGAGCTGCGAGCGTGATGTAATAAAACTTTTGGAGGGAATTTGTGCTTTATTCCAGAGAGAGGATGACATGCAACATAGGCTCACATCTGGACTATAGAGCAATGGTTGAGACCCCCACAAAGGGTCACAAGACCAAATGAAGGGAACACACACTGATTAAAAGAACAGGAAATAAATAGGAATGAGCATTCTTCTATCCACTTTATTTTGTCAAATGAAAAAGGAAAACAAACAAACATATACACAGTTTTGGACCCTGGCTGTCTGAGGGGCAGGGGCAAAAACAAAACAAAAAGGGCACCAGCTTGGTTCCCTTGTGGTGGGGCAAGAGTGTGCAGAAATTGAACGATGTGCAATGACATGTATTTGTGGGAAATTCATGTCTTTCGAAAGTTGCCAAAAACTAGCATAGAAGATCTGTTTTTTTTGTGCGCCCCTGGAAACCCAACTTCCGCGCAGCACTACTTCAGCAATAGTTAATCACAAAGTTTTTCATTATGTTTTTTGCACATTGTAGGGCACTCCACAACATTTCCTCACACAAAGGTACACCCTAGAGGGCTCAGCATGACATTTTTTCTATGGAAAGGACACTCTAGAGGGCACTGTATCATATTTTCTTGCACACTGGGCCACCATGAAGGGCACATTATGAGAGGCATTCAAGAGGGCACTTTTATTGCATTTTCTTGTAACCACCACTGCACACATACAACCAGTGTTCGCAAGTAGATGTTGCTTCATCTTGAGCTGTGACAATCCAAAAAGAGTGTAGTCCCGAATTTGCTGGACTAGCAAATAACACATTCACGCCAGGCATGTTTGCAGTATATTCAAACTGTGAAGCGGTTTGTTTGCATAAAAGAGCACAATTTAAATCAGCCTCAGATCACGTTGAAATAATGCAGATGCAGGACATTATCACCACTGACTCTCAGTGGCCCAGTCATTGTGTCTATTATCACTGCATATTTTCAGTGACAAAAATAAAAAGAGCCAAATTCAGGGCAGACATTTATTCACACACTCTCATACTGAGTGATGCTTACCCAATATTGTGTTTTGCAACTGGCAGTGTGTGATAGAGACTGTTGCTGTCAATTATTTCAGTAAACACTAAATTGAACTATCACAGCGGTTTCTGCAAAACAGGCTTGGACTATTTTGTGCTACTAAAACAGTACATTTTGAGAGAAGCTTGTTCCATTAATTTTTAACCCTTATTTTAATGTGTTTGATTGCAGGAATAATAATGAGTATATGGTGAAAGGTTAGCACTCCCTGTATGGCTGAGGCAGCCAAACCAGGGCACTACAGTCAACACAGATATAATAGTTCAGTGGACATCAAACACTACAGCAGTTTTCCCCTTTGCCACACGGGGTGCTGGCCAATGCCAGAGGTGGAGGCTGTGGGTGGCCTCTCTATTTTTTTTGTTTGGTAGTTGATTAAATATTCTCTAAATAAACTTTGAAATAAATTCCCATCCATAAAACTGGTTCACCAAAGTGGAGTAGTGTCTCATCCAAGTTTAACTTATTGTTAGGGTTGTGTGTGGTGAAGTCAGGTCAAATGCTACTGTTGCATTTTTATTACATCGCTTTTAATACTCTTTGAATACATTATATACAGTCTACATTAATATGTATTTAAGGGTCACCTCGATTTCACACCACTGCTTAGATAAATCATCGGAATTAATTATTTTCCCTGGTGCTTGTATGTTTTTTCCTTTAGCTTCATTTCTTCCTGGAAGTGCCTTGGCAGCATTTCTTTGGTTTGGACCTGACATAAGCTATATTAAAAGGCCTTGAGTTTTTGGGAACTACTCTGCAAAATCTATCCTAAATGTATCACAAAAGGATATTATCTTAACTATTTTTACTGACACCTCCACATCCTTACTGCCTTCATAATATACCTATGATGTTGTAGACTCAAACAATATTAGTTCAAACTTAATAATGATATTTTATATAATATCCACACGTTCTGAACTGTTAGTAGTTGATCTGAAACCAGTCAGCTTTTCCAGCTGGATTCCACCTGGTGGCATGTTAATCTGACTTCAGTTCAGGACAGTGACGTTTATCCTGCCAGCTGGGTGGTTTCAATGTGTCTGTGACCTAGTCTGACTAAAGATAAATGAATCACAGTTAATGCATTATGTCTACATTTTAACGTCACATCAGAGTGACATTTTAGTAAGAGTAATCTTTCATATTAAATTTTTTTTTTTACCCTGAATCCTTGCGATTGGCCAGGTGAGCTGTC
>JAPMOB010218481.1:0-34914 GCA_029875015.1 Lepomis gibbosus | reverse complement strand
GTGTGAGAGAGAGAGAGAGAGAGAGAGAGAGAGAGAGAGAAGGAGCGTGTGTGTGCACTGGGCAGTGCTTCACTCAGCCCCACCCTCCACCACCCACTAAGATGTAGTTATTGGTTGCTGGTGTGGTGGGCTGGTGTATAATAGAGTCAAATGTTTGGGGCGCGGCCTCCTCACCCTCTCTGTCATTAAGGCCCAACCACGCCATGTGAAACGCAACTACCTCATCGCAATAAAATGTAAAGGAAAATGTAGACTGTTGTACGTGTGGCGGATTCACATACACTTTAAGGAGATTACTCAGGGAAATAGTAGCAGTTATAAGGCTCCACAGCAAATGCATCTGAATCCTGCAACTTGAGAAATGTGGGATGTGATGAAAAGTGCTACTGTGTTTCAGTGGTGGGTGGGGAATCTGTTTTTTCTTTTTTGAGTCTTGCTGAAAGAATCGGACAATAAAGTATGAGGTGGAGACAGACCACAGCAGAGCTCGACATTCGGAGGTCGTTGGCCGAGTACAGCTTGTGAGGAACATAATGTGAGAACAAAGAGAGAAGTGACTGGCTTCTATATACACAGAGTCATAAATATTTGGAACTCTAGTGTGCATCTCAAGTGACAACCTGTGATTAACGTTCCTTTCCTTAACATCTTAAATAGTCATATTTATCCCTTCTGTTTCCTTAAACAAGAGCTTACTTAAAATAAATCCAATAAAGCTATACATTTTTCTTGGCTTCCTTAGGCAAACCATTTTGCTCGAGATGTTACACTGACACTATAGGTACCCTCATTTATAGACATGACGGACCATTCCAGCTTTAACACATAGTGTTAAAGTCAAATTTTGTATTTTTTGGCTTTTGCCGATGTTCCTGAAGATGTCACACTGACGTCCACATTTCTTTATCTATTTTAATAGCTGAGTGGCTCCTCAATTTTCACTGCGCATTGCATTCTGGGACAATATGTCCATTAACACCACACTCAAAATTCAAGTGGTTTTAGTGCTAGTGCATTTTTAGTATCCTTAATCCAGTGGGACTACTACATACAGCAGTAGACAGTATGCAAATGGAACCTGACTACAATTCACGTAGCAACTTCAGAGGAAGCTGTTAATGAGTTTTCTCAGTGGGATCTCATACGTGTGCATTCTCACCTGTATTTAGAGCTGTGAATACATCACTCACTATATACATGTATTTGAATGTGTGAACCTGTGTATGTGTGCATGTGTGTTTGGTTTGGGTTTTGGCCAGATCTTCTACTACAAGTAGGATAATTTTCTCAGTGGTGCTGACACTTTTAGCAGGAGGTGTGTGACTGAACTTGGAAGTGTGTGTGTGTGTGTGTGTGTTAGAGCGAGCGATCAACAAAGAGTGTGTGTGTCTCTAAATTCAGCTGGAAAACACAATGCAAAATGCTCCCTGTGCAGTAGCAGAAAAAAATCAGTAAACATAGGGAGAGAGGGAATTGTGTGTGTATTAGGCAACAAATAAAGAGCAAAGCAAGAGAAGGCCTGAGGGATGATTAGAGTTAATGGATGGAGGAAAAGATTACAAACTAGATTTACGTGCATACACACATTAAGAGAGTAACATGGTGTGTTCATATGAGTCGGTGTGAATGAAAGTCAGCAGAGATTCAAGCCAAGCTACTTAAAGATGGTTATATTATGAGGTCATATTATGCTTTGCTGGCTTTTCCCTCTCCTTTATTGAGTTAAATACCTTTTTTGTGCTTGTAACAGGTCTGCAAAGTGAAAAAGCCCAAAGTCCAGCCCAAAGGGAGTTCCCATCTCCCACAGATAACACAGCTCGTTTGTTGTCCAGCTTTTTGTTCTGCTCACAGCAAAACACGTGTCATAATTCTCGCCTAGCAGCTATTCCGACACACCCTCAAAAACACTGGTGGAAAAACACACTGAGCTGCAGCAAACAGTGACAAGACATCCGCCTGCTGCCTCTCCTCTCCCTTCCAAACACTAGCTACCCTCCAGGCAGTCAGTGGACATAAAGTTGTTACTGTGATGTAGAGACAGAGCTCAGTTAAAACTTTATGGATGAAAGATACATTTCTCACCACTCTGAAACTCTTCCAGTCCATGTTGCTAAGCTAAGTAAGGGGGAACATACAGTATACAGCTGAACCGAAGCTGTTTACCAGCTTTTCAGGACCGTCCCTACTCTGCTTCTGATTGGCTAAGAAATGTGCATGTCTAAGATCTTGTAGAGGTGCAATGCATCACTCCATGGCTAAAACAGAGCGTTCAACACACAGGGTGAAAAGAGAGCTGCAGCAATGTGCAGTAGGACACGAAATAGTGAAACCCTGTAAACCTGCTCTGGTACAGCCCTTAAATAAAATTATGAACCTGAAGAGCATAATATGACCACTTAAACTCTTTCTCCCATTAATTGTAGCAGCTCTTAGGTAGCTGACACCCCACCCCTGCCCCCCTACAACCACAAACACACACATAAGGGACCACTGAATAGCCCGGCAGGTGATTTTACATCCCCTACAGTGTTGTCGTTTTATAGCTTGCAGTCACTTATAGGCCATTTGTCATGGTAATTCAGCCTGTGAATCATTCACAGCTCCTCTAAGGGGATTGCAAGCGTGCGCACTTGAAGCTATGCATAATTTGAGCCACATGCTCCTGGTAATCATGTTGAATCACGTAGCTATATGACTATAAATACCAGACTATGTCATTTAGCGTTTCAGGCAGACACCAGTATTACATTTAAGTATTACAAAGCAACTAACAATTGCTGTATGTCAGAGGTCTCACAGCTCATTGGCGGATGTGTGGTGGGAACTGAACCTGAGTCTCTCATACCAAAGGCATGTATCTTATCCACTGCCCCATCACCACCCCATATGGAGGAAAACACTAACAGCTTAGCTACAACACACTGGCACAGCTGAAAAGTTTCTGTAAAAGTGTTTGTTTAAATGGGTGAGCTCCATTTCAGTGTTTAAGTCTAATGTACACATTTATTATCATATATTGGTTGGGACTCCTCTGCAGCTACAAGTTACTGAATGCTTTTGGCAGTTGTTGCTGCGAGAAACATTTAATTACCTTTGGTCTCACATACTGTAAATCAAAAAGGGCATTTACAATCCAAAGGAATATTTGGCAGCGTAATTACAAGACAGCTTTTCAAATCCTCCCTGTGGTTTAAAAACGGAATGAATGAACCCTTTGCTTTATAATGAATTTTAACTGTGTGCATTTGTGTGTATGTGCATTATTACAGTGAATGCAACAGCAACAGAGATTCAGTCCTGTCCTACACCAGTGTGCGAAGTAACAGCTCTTACCTGGGGAGTGATGAGATGGGATCAGGTAAAGTAAAGGAAGGAAATGTTGTTTTTCTGCACTGTACATTTTTGATTTGGTTTTCATCCAGAGGACCTCTCACTAGAATATCTGCCCTCTTATCCACAGTCACACACTTTCTATTGTTGTTCTCCAGCACTTGGATTTCATGTGAAACAATAATCATATCAGAAAACACTGTAAAGTGAATTCAGCATAAACTAGGCTGAAGCCAATGCATGCTTCCTAAATGCGTCAAACAAACATAATGGATATTTGCATTATTATTAATCAGTGGTTGCCTTTTTGTGATTCCTCTTTTGTTTGTGATTATATGTCAGCCAAATGCCAAACAGAGAAATAGTGTAGATATTTCTTGGAAGTGACTGTGGTCAGATATTTTAGAGTTTCGTAACCCCTGCAGCCACATTTTTATGTTGTCAGCCAAGTATGTGTCCTCTGCTATTCACCACTTTTTTATCCGCATTAACTCTTAGCCCACAGTTAGACAAACTATTGATATGTAAATCATTTATTAGAATTCCTCTTCGCTAATGTGATGCATCAGAATTTGCATTAAAACAGATGGACAGAAACAAGTTTAACGAGTGCAGATGGTCACATAAAAACAAACGCTGGCGTCCAAATGGGGGGATTTCTCCTCAACTTTTTCTTCTGTGTTTTTTTGGCTGCTAGGGGATGAACTGCCGTGTGATATGAGGATTCCTTCGGACAAACAGGACAAGCTGCATGGCTGCCTCGAGCACCTTTTCAACCAGGTAAGTTCCAGGATAATTAGCACATTTATTTTAGGGCCGCTTCCCTCAGTCTAATCCTAATTTTGACAAACTATCACATTATTATTATTTCATTACAGCATTATTATTTTCCATGAAATTTGACTTATGTATTTATAAATATATATATGAAACCCCACCGTCACCACCAAATCTTTTGAAACAGCTGATTGTGATAGGAACCAGTCAACATCTGGGCTGAGTTACTTCATGGAGCTCTCTGTCCTCTGGTCAGGATCCTGTTTTTTTCCCCCCCTCATCATTCACGTGATCTCCTTTCTTTCTCTCGTTGCAAAACTCTTTCTTTTTTCCTTTCTTCTCTCACACACGCACGCACACACAGACACTCACAGACTTACACTGATATGTGGACCAAGTCAAAGACATCCATCTAGCTTTTCGTCTCCTGTAACCAGCATTTGATGTCCTTCGACTCCCCGGTGGGGTGCACACAGACGTTGGCTGTTATAGTTCTTTCCACATAAGTAAACAGCAGCTGAGGGCTCCTGCAAACACAATGTCAATGCTGAAAGACACTTTTATTTCTGCACACAGGTTGAATCCATCAACAGCCTACTCAAAGGACCTGTCATGGTCAAAGCCTGTGAAGAGACCAAGCACTTTTACTCTGACCACAGCCAACCAGGTACATATTTATATCTGTGCGTGTTTATTGCTTGAAAATGAGAGTTGCGTCATCAACTGTTATACCACACATATACATACTCACGCATCCCTGGGTTTTATGTGAGCAGAGTTCCGCCAAACAGAAGACTGGACGGTTCGTTGTCGTTATATTATCCACAAAAACATCCAGGAGGACCCGTGGAACCTGCCCACCTCTATCAAAACCCTGGTGGAGAACCTGCAAAGATTTGTGGACGGTTAGAGGAACAAACACACACACACACAAACGTGTACATGTGATCGTATACAGTTACAATAAGTCATTCAATCTTGTTTTTCTTCTCTACAGATGGAAAGAACCAGCTTCTCCTGGCTCTGCTTAAGTGCACAGGTAGAGGAACATGTCTGTGTTAAATAGAAGCCAGTTGATACTCAGAGCAATAGGTGTTGGAGAATAATTAGTTCTAGCTTTAATATTCAATAAAATTACCAGAAGAGTTCTCAAGGCATTCACTCAGAAGAATTCAGTCTCAAACAGTGAGAAAAGCCTCATAATTAGAGCAGTTTAAATGTTTCCTACAGTATGGAGCTCTTTGCAAATGAGATCATCTATCATAGAAAAATACAGCCGGTTCAGGACATCTGCAGGTCCTTAAAACATCTTCAAAGATTATTCATTTTTTATATCAACAATGCAGTTTCTTCGTCATTTTTCAACATTTAATGAGGTTTAATATTTATATTTTCTTTGATTTTATCAGTTTGTCAAGTTTTAGCATTGTTTTTCAGATCAGACTGGATCTAAGTTGATCTAAGTTCTGTACAAGCTTGAGGGTTCGTGTCAAAGCACATGATGCTCTAGTCACTTTGAACTGTGCACAGAGGCATATGGTGCTATGGTACTGTTTAACATCAAAATGTCACTCTCTAAACCCCCCAACACTAGACACGTCTCTGCAGCTACGACGGGATGTGATCTTCTGCCAGGCGGCGACGTCAGCCCTGTGCACGCTGGCTGAGCAGCTGTTGGCTGCGTTGCGATTGCGGTTCAACAACGCCGGAGAGTACCAGGAAGACGGCAAAGAGACCAGCCGCAAGTGGCTGGAGCAAATTTCTGTCATTGGCGTGCTGCTGCACTTCCAGTCCACACTTGCACCACACCTGGTGAGCACAGATTTTTGGTTTTCCTTTGACAAGAGAGCAAAGCTCTGGTAATGCAGTCCTGTGATGGAGCTTCATAAGTTGATTTTTTGTTTTTTTGTAATAGAAATCTTACCTGATGCCATTTTAAGCAAACATTAAAAAGCAATGGCTGTCCAGTTGTATCTGTATCTGTTCTGAGTCTTTATGGTTTTCTAACCGTGCAGCTGCCTTAAAACTATCATAACTATCTTCCTGTTGCGACTTTCTTTCTCTCCTCCTGCAGAAAGATGAGCGGACCATGCTGGAAGACACCAAGGCGGCCCTGCTGGATTTGGACAAAGTCACTGTGTTTTTCAGGCAACTGGAGGATGAGTATCTAGTAGCAAGTAAGAGACTCTATCAACAAAGACTGCCTTGGCCCATTCAAACCACACTGCTGCAAGTGAGCAGCTGGATAGTTTAACCAACTCTGAATAAAGTTCCATTATGTGGATGTGTGGTAGCTATTGAGGGCGAAATTGACATTTTGCCATTGCAGATTTCATTTTCTTTTTAGTGGAAAGTGACTGAATAGGGAGCTAAAACAACAATATAATGGCTTCATAAATCATCTTATGAAGATGCAGACCATGCAGTCTCTTTAAGTGCTTGTTGTCATTATATTATATGTAATATGGTCCCTTCCTGACAGCCTGTGAGGGCCTTCATTTAAACTTTATTGCTGTTCTGATACACATGAAATACTAATGCATATATGGTGGAAGCGTAAGCAGACGCAGGATTTTTAACTAAGGGTGCCCAATTTTGTTCATAGTAAGACATTGTGAACATCATCTTTAAGATTAAGAGCTGGGCATATTTGTATCTTTGATAACCGTAGTATGTGTATTTGCTGAATGTGCTCCTGGCTACCAGAAGCCTCAAAGCCAGCAGATGCAAAGAGGACTGCATCCTGAATCAGTTCTCTATTCAGTTGCTTCAATATGGCCAGCAGAGATTGCTGCTCAAAGGAAAGGCACAATAAGCACTTCCCATTTTAGAGGCAAAGCTATGGATGAAGCAGGGATTTGATTTTTATAAGTTCACATTAAGCAAACAAAGTATTTATTGTACACCTACATTTTGCACAAACATGCATGCACATATTAACTTGGTAATTTATACTGTACTTACATTAATTACATACAACAGGCACATAAGATAGTGATGTAAGAGGGTGCAAAGCCAATACCCCACGCTTAAAAAAAGTGTTTAAAAAAATGTTTTGAAGCAAACGGCTTTGCTGAAGTTGCATTTTATGCTCAGACTGCTGCAGTGCAGGCAGGTGGTTTGTGGAGCAGCATCCATTGGGCAGTATTGATTTGCTAATAGCATCTTCAGCAAGCTGGGAGCTATACTGTAGGTAGGATAGTCATGTAAGCAGCACCACAGAGTCTGAATCCCCTGAGTTCAGCCTGAAGCATCACAACCAATTCGACAGGATTATGGCTTGATGGGTTCTCTAGAAAAGAGTGCTGACCCTGGAGTTCATTCAGTAAAGGTCATCTTTTCCATTTTCTGAAAACTGCCCATGTGCCACAGTCAGAAATGTTAAAAGAAGTCAGATTCATTATTTCTAGTCATATATTGTTTGTAGAATTAGACAATGTTACTGCTCTGCATATGACTACATATACTCTACAACTGTTAGGTTCAGGGAAGCATTAAAAGAATAAAAATGTTCCAGATACCTATATCACTGCCACACATGGTGAAATCAGGAATCAGCCTCTGTCCATTTGTTCTGCGCACACCACTGATCAGATTCTCACAAAATGTCAAACAAATGTATTCTGTTCCTATTAAAGTCTGTTAAAAATCTCATTTCACCATTTCCCCAACATGACTAACTGCTACATATATTTAAGTTGACATTTTTTTCCGTTACTGCTCAGTCTGGCAGTGCCAAAGCAAAACTAAAGCAATGCTGAAGACACAGAGAGTTCTCCATATTCAGTTCAGGCAGGATGTTTCTCTGATATGATATGATTGCAGTAATTGTCGATTCATGAAATCATGTTTGGGAAAACATGGAAACCTGCAGTGTGACAGATCTTCTCACTGTGGCAAACACATTGGAGAGTTTATATTTCTCAACAACATTTCTCTATTAATTCACCTTCACGCTATTATTAATGTTGAATTTTCTATTCGTGAAATTGTTTGCAAAACCAAACAAATTATTCACAGTTTACTTAAACCAAATAACTGAAGGTACTTAAAGGTAACTAATGTCATAGCCCCGTACCATTTCTACATTTTCATTTGTTGGCTGGCTCAAACAGCCAAACGGTTAATAGTACAGTCTTGTTAACATCTCCCCTGTCTGTGTCTGTGTCTTGCAGACACACCAGTGAGTTACCAGGTGGACGGCAGCCGACAGGCCCTGAGGGTCACCCTGTACCTGGACAGCTGTCACTTCAGTGAGCTGCCCAGTCGGCTGCAAAATGGAGGCAGCCTCAAGCTCCACACCGTCCTCTTCACTAGGGGTAAGACCTGACAGACTAGGACTGAGCTGAACTGGAGAAACTGAGAAAACTACAAGTCCAGGATAAATGGGGAATAGCACAACATAAGCAAGTGGTGCTCCTTTAAAAAGCAAGTTGCCAGAGCATTAGTTTTATAGAGAATTTTAGAACATAAACTAAAAATCTTTTATAAAATGATTGTTAAAGTTATGCATTATCTGCTTTAATAATAAAACAGGATTCTTAGCATTATGCGCCAACTGTTACTGCTTGACAGTTTTCAATGCTCAGTCCTTAATTCATTCAGGCAGGGTTGTCTCAATGTGCTCTGTACTTTGAATTTGATCATTTTAAAACACTCTCATTGCGTTATGGGGTCTCTCAGCCTCTCGCGCACATTTCCTGACAGCTTTATGCTCTTTTATTAAGTTACCAGCAGATTAGACGCCTTTCCATTTTTCTTTGCTACCATGCTCCTTTTAGTTTTCCATCAGTCTCAGCTCAGTGTGAAGTGATGACATTATGCATCAAGCCTGTCTGCCAAATATCCATTAATGTTCCATAGAGAAGTGCCAGTTGGAACACTAACCCAATGAGAAAGCTCATATTGTTCTCATGTACTTGTGGAACAAAGGGCTGCAACACAGCTTCAGAGCCATTCAGCAGGGGAGATCTGTGGATGAACATCGCCACCTACAGAAAAATAGTCTTTATTGCAGCTTGGGGGAAAGCATGGGGAACTATGTGACACTGCAGAGGGTGAAGTTTGTGAGAGTGTGTGGCCATATGTGTGGGCACTATACGACCTCGAAAAACAAAACGAACTCAAAACAATCCTCACTTTTTTAAAACGTCTTTTAGAATGAAGGGTAGGCTTACGTTTAGGGCTTTTTGGATCGTATGGATTTAACAGTTCAATTGTTGTTTTTTAGTGTAAGGGATAATGATGAGGTGTGAAGAGGTGAGGGGAGGACATGAAAATATGGGATTATGTACATATGTGCCCTTGTGTGCTGATCTAAGTGCTTCCCGTCTGTTTTTTCCAGCACTGGAGCGTCCAGAGGGAGTGTCCCAGCAGGACTACGCAGACATGGAGGAATTCCAGCAGCGCACCAACGCTGTCTCACTAGAGAAGGTCAAGGCCTACTACCGCAGACTCAGGTACACTATGCTACACTGCATCACAGCCCTCCAGTGGTTTACTCACCAGACATATTTCACCTTAAAGGGAGAGTTCACCCTGTGAATTTATGCTTAGACTGCTGTTTTACTTTTCTTTTAACAATTCTGAAGGTGAAGACCCACATTGCCTAAAAAGATTTTGTTGGCTACATGGGTGACTCATTTAGTAATGCCAAATAGCTCCTTTAGATCTACTGTTACTCAAACATTAGCATGTGTCAGGTCAAGTAGTCACGTCACATAGAACTTTATTTGTTCCAATTCCAAAGAGGCTTCTTGACAACATTTAGAAAAATATTCTAGGACAGCACCATGGGACATTTCATCCTCCTTCAGCATCTCCAAATAAATCATCTGCAAACCTCACAATATGCTGATTTTCAATCTCACTGTGGCTGTCATTAGTGTACAGGATGCATAGGTTGTTGCAGAGAACTTGTGTAATAATGTTTAATGTGTAATAATCAACTGATTTATTAAACCTGTCAAAATACACGGAAAGTTGTTCATTTTTGATAATCTCTGTTTAACAAATGGAAATGATAATCATATGTTTAAGTACAATATGTGAAGGATAAGATGTTTCGAAAAAGTAAATGTTTACATTCGAACCTGTATGTATATTGAAGGAGCTGTAAAGGCAATTTATAAAATTCAGATTTGCAGAGTTGCAAAATGAATATATGTATTTATTTAACATATGTATTTATTTAATTCAGTTGTTTGTTGCCCTGTAACACATTCATCTTTTTAATTGCTTTATATGTATATGTGCTGTAACAGATGGAATTTCTTTAACGTGAAGTACTCTAGATGCTAGATGACTCAGCTCTCACACAGAGAGAGTCAGAGGAGAAGAATCTCTTAAAACTGATATATATGTATGGTTTTGTCCTAACAGGGCTTTCTATTTGGAGAAGTCCAACCTTCCCACTGACTCAAACACCACAGCAATGAAGATAGACCAGGTAAATATACACTTATTCTGAAATATTTCCCATCTACTGCTTTTGTTGTCTAACTTATATCCTCTTCTTGTAACATAAGTCAATTTTTTATTTAATGTTGTGACTGAATATAAATGCAAGCACAGATACTGGGCCTTGAAGTTAGAGACCTTCAACCAAGCATTTCAAAAGTAAGATGAACTGGCGTCCTGTTCCCTCCACTGGAAAACCCCCACTAGCTCGTTAAGACTCCCTTATTAACTCCAACTAACTTCAACACTTCAACATTGTAAACTGCTTCCATTTGAACCTCAGCGATTATAGATTAGAAAGACCCAAACTGACTGTAGCTGAAGTAGATTCCAGTGATTACTGAGTAGTGGTTAAATATAGAGAGCCAATTTCTCAGGTTTTCATAGTCTTTTAGAAAAAGAGACGTCAAAGAGTTCAACCTCTTTGTATTATTTTTAAAGGGTTTCCACCTTTTTCTGCTGGTGGACCATCTTAACAAGTCAGTTACTCTACTTAGGCTGGCACTGAGCATTAGAAATATATATCAAGTGGTGTGTGATCATTTCACTTGTTTTTTTAAACAAATCAAATCTTATTTTCTCAAAGTTAATTGCTATGCCAGAACTTAATGACATAGGTTTTATAAAATACAGAATCTAAGACTCCACAGTGGTCTAAATGACTTGGTGAGATGGCCACTTTGGTGATATTGTATAATTTAACCACTGACTTTCTCTAACCTTCACTGTCTCCTCCTCCTAGCTGCTGCGACCCCTCAACACGCTGGATGACCTCTGTCGACTAATGCAGTCCTACGTCAACATACGCCCGAGTGCCCAAGGCCACCCGTCAGGTGTCAGCGTACTGTGTGTCTCCTCTGAGTTGTGTAACCGCCTGGGAGCCTGCCACATCACTATGTGTGGTACAGGCATGCAGAGGTCAGCCTGGCACCACGCCACAGTGTTAAACTGCCTTTGTAGCACCACTTGGCTGTCTGCTGGATTAAAGATTAACACAGTGACTGTCATTCACCAATTAACCTTTTAAAGTGCAGCCATGCCTCACTGTTTGAATGCATTTCTACGTCAAGGTGTCCAGCAGGTGCACATATGGATAACCCCATAGAAGTCTGTTTTTAACAGAGGCACGCACAGCGCTGATCTTTTGCCTTTTGGTTCTTTACAGATGTACCCTAAATGTGACACTGGAGCAGGCAATGATCTTAGCCAGGAACCATGGTCTCATGCCGCGCTGCATCATGCAGACCATGGATATAATGCGCAAACAGGTAAACCTCAGGAGCAGTTGATCTCAGACTGAGGCTCCATAGAGATCCCTCAGAGCTTGTATGAACTCCACATTGAAATGTAGTTTTAGGACTGGGTGAAATAGTTGAAATATATATTGCTATATTAACAAGTGTATTTTTCTTCATAAAAGTTTTATACCATTTTGTAGTTTAATATTTGATGCAATGAACTATTTTCCACTTGACTGTGTAACATCAGGCAAAACTCCAGACACATGTATGACAAAATACTCTGTAACCTTTTGGTTAGCTTTTAAATACAGTTTGCTGGTAATGATTTATATGGACATTTGGTTAATGATAACAAATGTTAAGGTATGGTCATACTGTCATGGCACATTTTACTGAAAAATCACCCAGCATACAGTAAGACTGCTGTGATGATAAACTTTGCTCACTTCAACCACAAAATCTTATTGCATGAACTTCTTTGGCAAAATCATATCAAATAATAGTCTGTGAGTCTCATGAAAATACATCGAATGCTTATGAGTATTATGATTTCATTCAGGGATATTGAGCTAACTACAATATGGCCATTGTGGTGCTTATAGCATATGTTATCTCTTCTACCAGGGGGCAAGAGTTGAGCTCTCGGCTAAAAATCTCAAGGTGATGGACCAGATGCCTCCGTCCTTCCCAAGGTACTGTATAAAACCACTTTCAGGCACCTATTCCCATGCCATCAGTACATTATACCATTAATGGTCTAAGACGAGGTGGATTCCCTTCATTTGAACTTTCTTTTTCAACAGGCTCTTCAAGCTGTGTTTGCCACCCTCAGATGGAGAACTCTAAGAAAACGGTCAGTTCAGAGAAAGTTTGAATGTGAAAAGGGACAATATGATGAGAGATGACAGCAACAAAAGAATGCGAGTCTCACCACTTTTCTTCCAAGAGACACTGCCAACGGAAAGACCCCACCCCTCCACCGCCCTCGTTACACAGGGATCATTCCACCATGGATACCACTAGACTCTTCGGTGTAACGTACAGGCAAAACAAGACCATAGAAATGACTAAAGTCAAATACCAGGGATCACCTACTGTGAGACTGACGCAGTCTGACGCTCAAGACCAATCAGCTACTGTTATACTGAGAAGTCTCCCAGATACAAGTATTATTTCTTTAGCTGACTGTCTACACAAAGGTGAAATGAATGCCAAGTCATTCATTTCACCTTTCGCAACACATGTGAAAGGGAGATGCCAATTTGAGGCCTCAGATGACATCAGCAGTGATTACGCTCATAACTGAGCACTTATAATTAACTGGATTAACCAAACTACCTGTAGCTAAATGCAGATGTTATCCATTTTGCCTTGGACTGCAACTCCAGAGAGCTGTCTCTTTCTCCGTTTGGGCTGGTGTTCCCCAGTGCTCAAAGTTTGGACAACCAAGGGAAAAAGAATACTTGAGTACCTTGGTATTCATGTATGTTAGCTGGCTGGATAGATGCAGAAAGTCAAAAAATGTACAGAGAAATGGAAGTAGGGATTGAGGGACAGATGAAAAGACTTATAATGGGGGCATGTGGTTACTGTGCAATTACTGTAGGTTTAGTGTGAGTACTGTATTACTGCACTATATGAAGGATAGTTATTTATTGTTTCCAGAAGGAGCATTTTTATCCCTCACTTATACTATATCAGGTATTAAAGAATCTAAAAGCATTCCAGCCTACCTATTAAACAGTATTTAAAGGACCAATGGCATGTCATTTTTCAGACGTAACTGCTTGTGTATTTTATTTATATGTATGGTCTTTTATCATGTCAGTGTAACATTGATATTCAGGGAGAGCAAGGGAGATAAGATGAACAGAAGCTAGCTAATAAGAATCAGGACAAAGGAAGCTAAAGCAAACTGTACAAGGCTGCTTCTTAATAAGCAACCAAGTCAACGGGCTGATATATTGAATCATTGTTAAATTATTAATATATTAATTCAACATTACAGAATATTCAATTGAAATGTTGTAGTTGAAGGATTGCCTTCTGTTAACTAAGACATTATTTTGCTTTTAAATTGGTTTTACATTGTCTTGGGACTACTGTATGTACTGGAGGTATTAAAATAAGCACAATGACTCAAGTTGCAGTGTTAGCAAAATGTACTGTAAGTAGTTTGTGGCTGGTGTAAACAAAGGGATCACTTCAGGACTGAAACACAGTAACATTATTTTACTGAGGATTTAAATGTATTGTACATACAAATTATAACAGTGTTACAGAAAATGATAGGGTGTGTCTTAAAGCAGCAGAGTAATGCTATAAGTTAAATTGGATTATTTTTATGGACATAATATAGTATATAAAACAGTTAATATTTATGACTGTGCATTTAAACAGAAGCGGTTTCTCTTTGCTGACTGTAACCTCTCTGACAACTTGTTGATTTTGACTGTTAAAAAGGTTAGCCATGCATTTCAAGAGTCTCTCTTGACATGCTGCAGTCATCAGGCAGACCACGTAGTCCTTTTTATTTATTCAAAAGCAGTCTGGTTCCAAATGAGTTTGTTGGAATAGTCTCTACACATCCCGCGGTACTAGTGTGGCCACTGTAAATTTACATCCTTCTCTTGGCATAGAAAGACTCAGTGGGTATTTTCATTATTATAATTCATATTTGCTTTGAATCTGTTTAACGTTGTATGATCTTGGAATACAGCATTTGTTATCGTAATATCATAAGTGTGTGTATCACCTGTTTAAATTAGCAATGACTGCAGCATGTTGGTGTAGCTGGACAAATATGTCACTGATTACACATTTATTTACATTATTGTAATGTTTTGTATATACTTTATTTGCAATGTTATGTTGCTTTGAAAATAACTGTACAAAGGATATTTCTTTAATCTTTCTAAAATTATCATTGTAAATGCAACCTTAACAAGCTAGTAAATAAAATGTTCACAATATGGTGATGTATTCCAGTGAAGCAGCAATGTTGGCAACTGCCGATCCAACAGAGGACATGATTTCCAATATAAAAATGCTAATACACACATAGTTCGGGTGGTTTCCCTCTCGTCAGGACTTTATCTTTTGATTTTCTAGCTTTACAATATGTTGTGTGTACCCATATGTTGCCTTTGTTCTACTGCATTTTACCGTATTCTCCCATGAAAGACTCAGAAGATGCAGAAGATTATCACATCATATCAGCAGCCTTAAGTGCTTCTGGAAATCAACAATAGGATCTCTGACTGAGGTGGTTTCTTTGTTCAGTCCATTTACTCATAATTTTGGTTTAAGCTACAGCACATAATTCTTGGACGTCTTCCTGATTCTGACAGATGCTGTGAGATTTTGTTTCCCTCACTGTTGCTCTATCGGGGGATGCAAACCACAGTTTGACATGGTTTTAGGTGTCCATTACCCTGACTGAAGAGATCTGCACATATGAATATTGCATGACCATGCATCATCAAATGAAAGCCTTCTAGCTTCTCTCTTGTGTAGGACTTGTGGAGAGGATGAAAGGTCATCTCGGGATAGACTTTTAGAGAACAAGACCCGTTAATTTCCCCAAAACACAGCAATGACCTTCTCCTCCAAATCAGCAGCTGTTTTTGTTTTTTACAGTGCTTCAAATTGACAAACCAGACCAGATGTTAATGCACAAAAAGAAGGCTGGTTGTATTTTCAGTTTAGCTGTGCAGTGTTAAATAGTTGTGGGCCATAAATGATTGCTATAGACTCTAAATTGCTGATTGCCAAAGTGACTGTAGAGTGAAAATAATGTGCAATTCCCTCCTTGCTGTTTCTGTCAAATGGCCGGAAGGGGCTAAGTTGAAGCATACACTGTGCAGTTTGGCATGGTTATTGCAATTGCTTTTCTAGGGGGACCGACACCGACTGCATTCACCACCAGCACACACCCCTCAGCACCGGTGATGCATCCCCGCGGCAAGGGCACGGACAACTCGTCGTTAGAGTCGTCTCGACTTTAGAATGGTGAAGAAATCTCTCAACGGCGGGGTTTATCCAACTCAAGCCGGAGAGAAGAAGCACAAAGTCGGGTTTGTCGGGTTGGAACCCGGGGCTCCTGAATCCAACAGGGATGGGGCGCTGCTCATTGCGGGTTCGGAAAGCACCAAGCGGAGCAGCATCCTCTGCAGACCAAGGTCCAGCATCTCCGCCGGGCGACCCAGACCGTCGAAGAAAAATGCCAGCTATCGGAAACTACAGAATTTCCTCTATAATGCGCTGGAGAGACCGCGGGGATGGGCATTTATCTACCACGCTTATGTGTAAGTGATGTTCGGGCTGAAACAAAGCATGTTGATTCGGTCATCGTGGCCTGTTACTTCGCGACACACCGCTATTACTGTGTCATGAAATTGGGGGAGCTGTTATGGAGTTTTGCGGGTTTTGTGTCTCGTTCCGTCTTGATGAACATGTTCAGATGGCGCATTACAGAGTTAAGCGTTGTCATGCTGCCAAGCTGTTCTAGCCTGACTATGGGAGGGCTATCACTTCACCTGCATAACTCCTGTTCTAACTCTTAATATTGCCAACTTGTGCTTACGTCATACTGACATTTTAGATGATTTTATTTATTTTTATTTGTTTAGCTGGTTATGATGATGTAGGACAAGTCTATGGTTGTAGCTACTCGCATTTTACACACTACTGTTTTTATTGATTAGAGCTCCCATGTGTTGCGGCAGCATTAGGTTTCAGCACCACGGTATGTGGACAGCTCCGCACCGCCTCAGTACTTTCATTAATTAACGTTGCGGTCCAGCTCTGCACAGTCATGTACTACATACTGTGCACACAAAGGGGCAGTTCTGGATACCACAGCGAGTAACCAGACAGTCTGTGTGCATCTTTTAGCTAGAACATGACGCTTTGCCTTGGTTTGCCTATGTGTCTGAGGCCTGGCCTGAATGCAAAACATTGTCTGCCAAGGAGTTACTGTCAGACTCCAGTGATGCCATCATAACTAAAATCGGTTGGTGATCTGTAACCTCTGTGTGAGTTGGCAATACTGAGGCAAGCAACCACCAGTGTCAACAAGCTTTTGTTTTGGGAAAAACATTAATTCTTGCTCTTCACAGTGCTACTGCAGCAATTTAGTGATGCACTTCCATAAGGTTGGGGGACTAAAACAAGCTTTTAACACATGTAAGTGGCAGTTGTGCATCATATCAAGGTGAGATAGTAATTCCAGTATTTTAGCCTACCAATGTTAGCTCTATTCTCCAAACTAGTGGTGGGTAAACCGTGTTTGGTAGTTTGCCTGAATCCTTCCGTTTCACTAATTCTGCATGCTTGGTAGTGAGGAGTTGAAATGGCCACAGCATTAAGGAATTCACTGTGCACAGCATATCGACTCCCCAGAGACAGCTAGATGCCCACAAGTAAGGCTGTGCTTTAATATGAAACTACGCACACACTCACGCAGCTCCTCTGGGCGCTTCTGAAATATTAACTGAATACTATAGCAGCCAGCTAAAACCCCATTTGTTTTGCATGTTGGCAGATTTTCATTGACCAATGTAACTGTTAGGAAATTGCAGCAGTGACATGTTTTGTAGGATAATACAGCATTTGGAGCAAAACACTTTAAGCAGCCTAGTTAGAACAAGGTCAGTAGCGTGGGTGCTGCCTAAAATCAGAAACCTCTGGAAAGCACGTTGTAAATTAGAGTACAACTCTAAACTATACTAATGTCTGATGGGAGAAAGGGGACAGAATGCATGGCTGTGATTGTCACCCTAACACACATATAGTTACAGCAATCTGCACATTTCACACTATGCCATCCAGCCTGCAAAACATCTGCAGAGTAACCACAGCTCTGCCTCCATTCCATTTGTCTCTTCTATACATTATTCATACTCACCACACTATATTTTATTTCCCAACTCTTCTTACATCTAGCCAGCTAATTCATAAAACTATCATGTGCTGACTTCAATCAAAAATGCCCCCCTCCTCCTTCATACTTCAACTTATCTCTGCTCCATAAGACAGGGTTTGGCACACCGCTACCTTGAACTGACAAAGACAGATCTGCAAAATGTGCTTTTGCTCAGACAGCCATTTATTTTTGATGGGTATCAAAAAAATATCACCTGAAATGGTAGCTGTTTTGTTCCTTTGTCTCATTTGTAATGCGTGTGTGGATGATCAATATGGAACATGAGTACTTACATCCAGATTACTCTCTGTCTTGCTGCATCTGGTCTCTCTCTCCTTCTACTTTTCTCTCTCTCTTTATCTCTCTCTCTTTCTCTCAGATCAATTCAAATGCACTTTATTGGCATGAATGTTAATAGAACAGTATTCTCTCTCTCTTTCTCTCTCTCTCTCTCTCTCTCTTTCCATGGCCACGGTCACCCTTACCCTTGTGTTCTGTCACTGGTGGAACATCAGTTAAAGAGGAGAGACACAGTGGTCCACAGTCAAGGATATTCCTGTGTATCTAAATCTTTTGAACATTTCCTGCACTAAGAAGAGCAGGACAAACAAAGAGTTCTGAAAGTGATCAGTCAGTGAAAACAAAATTAATGTTCTTTAAACTTCCATGAAGTGATTCAGAGAGACAGATTGAGCACATGGTCCAGTTATTCACTAGTCTGCTGAGCTGGCCAGCTGAGGACAAACTGGAGAAAAATTAAGGAAAGGATAGTAGCAGAGATTGGCCGCCAAGCCACTGAGATGTGATTAACTGCAAAATTGACTGGACTTTACATGTTTCTCATGTCTTGGGGATCACATTCAATATCACACCACAAATAAAATGTTCATCTACTTACACTGATTTTGCACTGATATCTGCTGCTGCTCCAAGCTTCTCTTAAAAAAATGCAAACTCACTTGAATCTCTTATTAATGAAACAGACTAACTGGTCTGAGTTGCATTGTTTAATATATAATTTACTGATATAGTGTTCATTTGTCAGACTGATCTAGAGAGCTACATGGCACATTATTTATGGTGCAGGCTTAGTATTGTTCATTTTCTTGGCAAATTCCTTTATTTCAGAGTACATCTGAAATACTACTTGCACATCTGAATTTCTACTTTGCACATGAAATATATAAGAAGTGACAATTTCTTTTTCCAAAATAAAAAAACCTTTTGTATTTCCCAATAGTAGGTGCTGTGAATTCTGCATGCGTGCACTGCAAGGTACCTCTGTGGCTCATAAAAAACCACAATGACAGCAGGTAGCTACACTAGCAGGGTCCCTCGTGTACATATTCACACAAGATGAGTGCCCCAGAAAGTGATTATCACCCTCCAACAACCCCTGAGGAGCTCAAAGAGTGGACGCTGCAGTCCCTTGTCATGGTCTTCACAGACACTATTTGCTTGGTGAAAAACCCTTTCTTCTTTATTTGCTTTCCATTTTGTCGCAGTCTAAATTTAGCGTGATGAGTATGTCTGGGTAGGCAATGTTGTGCTGACCGGAGCAAATCAATGTTTCTTTATCTGCAGCTCATGAGGAAATGCAGGTTTTTCTTCCTCCAACAACAGCCCCCTCAACTTGATTGATCAATAGTCATGTTCCCACTGATGTCGTCTGGACCTTTTTGGCAACAAGTGTGTGTGTTGCTGCTGTTTGTGGATTGCAAGAGCGAACGTGATTTTCATTCTGTTGGACAGAGGTGGCAATCCAGATGAGGTGGCATAAAATAGACCTCTATGGTTATGTGTTTTTGTGTAGGGGTCGTGGTGCATGTATCAGAACGTTACTTCTACTACTATCAGTAGTTGCATCCACTTAACTGACATAGAATCAGAAATGTGTGATTATTTCACCAGTAGAATGAAATCTTTTTGTAAAAATAATGTAATAATACATATTGACACTACTGGTAATTTTACAAATTAATTGATTTTGGGTGCCTTTCTTTAAAATATTAATTGAAATATTGCACAAATAATGAAAAGAATAGTTAAACATTTTGGATGATACCCTTTTTGCTTTCTTGCAGAGAGTTAGATGTGATGATTGATAGCACTCTCGTGTCTGTATGCTAAAAATGAAGCTACAGCCAGCAGATGGTTAGCTTATTCACACTGAAGCTGGAAACACAGGAGAACTGTTTACCTGGCTCTGTTTATAAGGTAATATACTCATCTACTAGCACTTCTAAAATGTACTGAACATGTTTGTTTATCCATAGAAAAAAAAACATACCTATGAGCCAGGTGAATCCAGCTAGCTGCTTTTCCCATTGCCTTCAGTCTTAATAGTATGCTAAGCTAACCACCTGCTATGTGTAGTTTCACATGTAGCATACAGACCCATGATTGATATTTTTCTTCTCGTTTAAGAAAACAAATAAGTAAATTTCCTGAAACATTGAACTATTTCTTTCTTTTAATGGAAAATTGGCATCTAAACACAATTGTACAGTTTCATCATTCATACATTGCAGTCACCCATGAGCTGCTTTTTGGATCTACAGACAGTAATAATAGAGAGGTGTAAATGAATCCTTGGAAGCTTCACTTTGCTGATGGTAAACAGGGAAGGATAGTGAGTAGCTGTGGAAGCTAATTGTTTCACTGCTTCAGGAGGCAGGTTCTGTCCCTCTCCTTTATCATCAGTGTCCTCATTAGTACTTACTGATGAGCTTGGCAAGGTCGAGTCCGAAAAGTTTCATAAAGAGATGTCTAATTAGACTTACAGTCAACCAGCTTGTTTTTCCTCTGTATTCATTTCAGTGGTTATAAGGAATAAAGGAGATGTGGCAAGTACCTATGTCATTTAGGTACTACATGAAGATCCCACATCACCCTGCACATGTGCTGTAGAACTGATTACGTGCAGTGTCATAGTGCATCTTTTTGGATTGCATTTTTGGATTACATATGTATTGTATTTGCTATCTATAGCAAACACAATACATATGTTTTTCTGGATTTGGGAAAGGTTGGTGGATTTGATTCCCTTAGAGCTCAAAATCTGTTCAAAGCCTATTTCAGTGGATATCTATGTGAAACTTTGCACATTGACAAAGTGTGCAATTGTGATCTGTACCTTCATTCTTGGAGGAATCTATTCAGATTTCCCATATGACATGTTATACAAGACTTTAGGACATAAAAGTTGAAATTGAAATAAAACCATCTATGCAAATAATCTCATTTTGGGCTGACTGTGTTTTATGCTTTTATTCATCCAATTGAAGATTAAACTGATGAACAAGTTTTTCTGGTGTTAGTGGAGTATTTTGGAGACTCTGACGTGAAAGCATGTTTTTATACTCTTATACAGCCTTGGGCCCCTTTCCGGTCCTAAAGCACTTACAGTCCTTGCACAGCAGTCCCTCCTAGCTCAGGTCAGAGCATTAGATGTTCACCCCTCCGCGTCCTGAAGCTGCAAATGAATCGCACATGACCAATATGTTTAAAACTATATGGTTCTTCCATGCACAGCCAACAGCTACTTTCTTCACTGATGATTTGGCAACACTGCTCCAGCTTTCAAACATCTTTGCTCTTGCCTGGGCATATCACTAATATGATAAACATTAGTCAAAAATTCTACAGTAGGCAGGTAATGTTCTTTGGATCATGGTGGGAAAAATCCCAATGATAAACATCCTTAATGACTTCTACAAAAGGCAGACAATGTTGTGAGGAGGAGGTTTATACGTTTTTGTTTTTCTAGTTAAAAGCTTCCGACTAACAGAGTGAGCAATGCCAGCTGATGTTACTCTTAGTTCTACACGCACAGGTTAATGGATTGTACACTTGTGAGCAAGAGTGGTAACATGGGGTCACTTTTCTTTCATGAAACTGTAACATGACAAAATTAGATTCATACAATTAGTAAAGGAAAATCTGAGTTCAAATGAGTATTCACCGTACCCATGTTTTGTACGCATTTTTTTTTGCATCTGTTCTTCTCTCAAGCTTTCTTCATTTTTTACTCACTAATTGGTTTATGTATTCATTCTGACTGAGCTACTGCTGTTGAAACAGTTTGGCTCCACTAATAAGTTCACCAGTCAGCTTCAACTGTACCCACTTAAGCTTTATAAATTTATTAGCAGATGGTATTTATGGTACATTATACTATTAGAGCCTTCAAACCAGCTAAATAGTAAATCCAATATGTAAATAACTTATTAGGTGTGTTCATCCATAATGGTATTGAGCCATGAAGATAGTTTTGCTTTTCTTTTAGATTTTTTGAACTACAACTACTTTTTTCAAACCAAAGAAGTAGTCCCAGCATAACTGAAAGAAATTATGCTGTTAATTTGTTCACGTGTCACTTAATAGTGCTAGTAACAAACAACAAATATCCATTCATCTGCCATTGTATTCGAGTATATTGGGGATCAGAGCACCACCACATACAACCATGCATGTCTAGACACCACTAGGTAATAATTTTAATAGTATAGTAATTATGATTCCATGGATGGAATGATGATAGTAATCATCATTCCATCCATGGAATATTAAAGCCTGGGTGTGTCTTGGGTTGTGTTTCCTGGACAGACAAGTTTCTTGACCTGTAACACACATGGTGGCTGCCGCTTGCTTGAGACACCAAATTTGGATTTTGTGGTTTAACTGAAAAAAGCATAGCAGAAGCATTTCACATAATGCTATTTCTATATGTTATAGTGAAATGCCTACATGTATCTCAAACAGTATTTAACTAATTTTACAACAGCATACCTTCAAACTAAAAAGCAGTAACATATTTCTACTATTTCCTATGTCTTCCAGCTTCCTCTTGGTCTTCTCCTGTCTCATACTTTCAGTCTTTGCCACCATCAAAGAGTTCAAAAATAGCTCAGAGAGTGCCTTGTACATTCTGGTATGTATGATTTCATTTGATGTAAACCTTTACTCCATATACATTCATGCCACAGGGTTCCATAACTTTGGTTTATTCCACAGGAAATTGTGACCATCGTGGTGTTTGGAGTGGAGTACATTGTAAGGATATGGGCTGCTGGCTGCTGCTGTCGATACAGAGGATGGAGAGGCAGGCTAAAATTTGCCAGAAAGCCTTTCTGTGTCATAGGTGAGTAAACAGGGTCGGAATGCGCTTTGCTGGCTGTCATTTCTCACCTTGCTCTTTTAGAAGAACACGACAAGGACACATTTCTGTGTTTTTCCATTTTCAAATCCTTGATGTTTTGAGCAAGGATATGATTTTCCTCGTGCCTCATGCTATTTCTGGTTTCCCCTGCTTCCAATCAAATGTAGAATACAATAATTGTGTTCTCTCACTCTCCAGACATGATGGTGCTGATTGCCTCAGTATCTGTACTGGCAGCTGGATCTCAGGGCAATGTTTTTGCCACTTCCGCCATCAGGAGTCTGAGATTCTTGCAGATCCTGCGCATGCTGCGTATGGACCGCCGTGGAGGCACCTGGAAGTTGCTTGGATCTGTAGTTTATGCCCACAGCAAGGTGATCCTGCCATCATTTTGTCATTTTTCTGTAGAGCTTCTCTAAGTTTTGACCTGCTCTTTTACTGAAGCACCTATATTTTGTGATTAGAAGGTGAATATTTTTAGCCAGCCATGTGTGGTGTTTAAAATCATTACGGATGTGCACAGAAGGCAGAGGTTTTTCAGACAAATAATTGGTAGTATGAAAAAAGACCCAATAAATAGCAACCCAATAAAGAATGTTATCTTCACAATAATAATGTATTTACTGAGTATTGTTTTTTTTCTGCTTCATCTTTGAAGAGGATTGAATCCCAGCATCTTTTTAAGAGAATAATTAACCATATAAAGACAGATTTTTTTACTGTAATAAAAAAACAGATTTAATTTAACAGAAGGGGTGTAAGGTTTTTTTTTTCCAGCCCTGAGTAATGTCTTCCTCTCAGGCTGCAAACACCCTCAGCAGCCTCCACAAATAAGCTATGGCAGCCTGTATGCTTTGGCTCTGCCATCCCCAGTGGAAATTATGTCCTTGCGTGGCACCCTATCAAAAAAAGTTTTCAAAAGGCTTTTAATTGATGTATTTGTTCACCAAAAGAAAGTTTTATTGGGCAACTTTTCTGCACAGATACCAAAGAAAGATGTAATTTTGACTTATTTATCAAGCTAGCAATGTGTCACGTCACTAACTTGATGTGTTTATTTGGCAGTGCTCTTTTCACAGAAATCATACCTATGTTGATACATTGTTATGGCCTCTGGACACATTGTTTGCCAACCAGGTATTTGACCAGATATAAATACAGGGTTACAGGTTTTAGTCCTCTGCACAATGAATTCCACTGTATGACTAAAGTAGCTTAAATAAAACACTTGCAGTAAAAATGTCAATTTTGAACCATGGGCTAAAAGTGCTGCAGCCCTTCTTTTTCCACTGTGCTACTTCAGTGACACACTATTTCCAGCTGTGTCTCTTCCAAGTAAGTTTGTCATGGTGAGGAAACATATTCCTCTGTTTTTTAATGAGCTTTGAAATTGAATTATTTGCCTGCACTAACAAGCTGTGGAAACTGTGTGTGATGTGGTGAGAAGGAGATTAGGCGGGTGTATTGCATGTGTGAAGGGAAATAAAGACATTTATGAAATACTTGGTTTGCCACAGAGGGCATTGGACTCACATAATCATGTCCAATATTATTACAAAATGGCAATATTTATAAATTTCCAGAGGTTACAGTACGATTTTTGCAAGACATCCTAGATGACACTTTATTATTTTAGTTTCCCTGGTGCTTATTTTATTGTGTTTTTTTTTCTGTAGGAGCTCATCACAGCTTGGTACATAGGCTTTCTGTGTCTCATCCTGGCTTCATTCCTTGTCTACTCTGTGGAAAAGGATACAAATGATGAGTTTGAGACCTATGCTGATGCTCTTTGGTGGGGACTGGTAAGACTTAGCTGAAAAACAAAATCAAGCGTCTACTGAATCCACTTTACAGTTTTGATAACAAAAAATAGCATTAGCTGATGTTACGATCCTGATTTTAGTTCCCCACTTCTATTACAAATTATCTATAAACTGCACCATATCTCTCAAATCAAGTAGTGACTTTGATGTATCTATTCACCAGATCACCCTCACCACCATTGGCTATGGTGACAAGGTTCCCAAGACCTGGAACGGACGCTTGCTGGCAGCCACCTTCAGCATGATAGGGGTGGCCTTCTTTGCACTTCCTGCTGTAAGTATGGGGGCTCGTCTGGGGTACTTTGAACCTGTGTTTCTGCAAAAGAAAAAGCTTATATTACTGATTTTCAGGAGCCTCATTTGGGTTAATTTAGTCTCTGTCCATCATGATGTTCAGGGCTCATCGATGTGGTGTTACTACTCTGTACTTTACCAGTTGCCTGTTTACACTTGGCATTAAAATGTGTCTTGGGTAATCGAATCACAAGTGGACAGCTCCAAGTATGTCAGTTCACACCTGCCATTAAAATGCGTCTCCACATGCATTTCAAGTCACCACTTATGATTAAGTCTCACTTCCCAGCTGAAGATGAATTTGTTGTTTAACAGACCACAAAGGCAATATTTTATGGTAAAAATAGTTTCTGGTTTCCCCTCTGATGTCCTTCTGCTGCTCTGCATCAACTCTCAATGATTTATAGAGTTTCCAATGGACCGCTAGCTGCCCTCAGCTAGTTCTGGCAACTGCCAGAGAGGCCAGGGCTGGTCAGAATTTTTAAATATATATTTAATATAATAATAATAATAATAATAATAATAATAATAATAATAATAATAATAATAATAATAATAATAATAAAATAGTAAATATTAGGCATTTTGCCCAGTTGACAACGGCCTGCCTGGTCCCAAGACCCAATCCAGGATTATTCAAATTCAATCAAAATCAAACACCTCATGAGAGATGAGAGTGCAACACAAGCTATTTACTAAAAGCTAGGTTACTCTTGTCAGAACAGAAATGATAGCTAGTTATTGGACGGTAAAAAAAGGAAAGGCTGTATTGAAGAAGACTTGAAACTAGCAACTGAGACCATAAACTCATTAGGAAAGTTTTTCCTGAAGTAATAAATCAGGTGAGAAGGAGGCTCATTTTACCATTATTTCTAATGGAACTGGAATTCTATTTGCAACCACAGGTGTCTCCCCCTGCTGGCCATTAGACAAAATGCAGGTTTAAGTTACTTTTGCATTGGCTTTACCCGTAAGAGCCGGAGGTTGCCGTTGGCCTGGACACATTTGCGTACTGCTTAAAGAATATGGCCATATGCGGCCAAATGCTGAATGAGGTGGTGGTGTATATAGGAAGGATGTGCAGTACTTTATATGCTATTATGCACCTCAGCCATTTAATATGTTTCCAGTCTTTTATGATCCTGCTTTAGTCACTTAAAAAAGAAAGTACTCTAAGTGAGCCAAGGCTGTTAGATTACATTTGTCATCTGTGGCACTTAGACTGCGTATGTAAACTAAAAGCTTCTTCTGAATCCAGAAACACTCTGCTTTTTCCCTTAACATTCTGAAGGCTCTCATCTAATGATGTTGTGATTCAAGTTACTCATGTATTTGTCATTTGCTGTTCTTTTTTTCAATAAGATGATGTCAGACTCAGTAGTAAGCTTTGAGTAAGCAGTCTATCACACATAAAAAATGTGGATTGCTATATCAGCACTCAGTTAACAAGAAACAGTACTTTTGCCACATTACCTTCTGATACGTGTGGATTAAATCAGCATTTTCTCTCACATTTCTAGAAATCTTGTGTGTGTGTGTGTGTGTGTGTGTGTGTGTGTGTGTGTGTGTGTTGCATTTGCTTAATTGTGGGTTCTGCAAGGTGTTGTGAGATGCATCTTGCTGTCATTGCAATTCCAACTCCTGGCCAGTAGAAGTCAGTAAATGCCACTGTTCACTTTATATTCTCTCTGTGTCACTCTGAATACGTATAGGGGATTCTGGGTTCGGGCTTTGCCCTCAAAGTACAAGAGCAACACAGGCAGAAACATTTTGAGAAGAGACGTAACCCTGCAGCAGGCCTCATCCAGGTATGCATTTAAGAAAAACTGTGCTAAAAACAACATGTACAGATCTATCAAACAGAGATAGTCTCTGTTTTGAGCTCCTGACAATAATGTAAAAATTTTTTATTTCTTAATTCAGGCTGCTTGGAGGTTTTATGCCACCAATCTTTCCCGCACAGATCTGCTGTGCACTTGGGATTTTTACGAGCAAACTGTAGCCATTCCTATGTACAGGTAAGTGATAAAAATGTCGAATAATTCTGCACATTACGTGACAATTTCAATAAATACAGCTGTTTTCACACATCAAATTATCTGTTTTAAAAATGGGAAGCTAAGTGGAAAACTAAACCTACAGAGTATCCTCATTTTTATTGTATTCCAAACCCCCTTGTTGAATCAGACACTTCTGTCTCTTGTGAAGGATCACACGTCGGTGTGACTTTTCACTTTCTGCTTTAATAAGGGTCATTTTACCGTTGGTGAGCCTAGTCTCTTGGCGTTGAAATCAGAACCTCTGAAATGATTTTTGAAAGGCAAACACTGCCAGTGGCTACTTTGTAAAATTAACCACCTATATTGCTGTCCAGCTGTATGAATCAGCAAATAAGAAGCAGTGCTCGACTTTCACTACGCAGATTTCTGCCTTTTATGCGTCTAGTAGAAGATCTCTCCTTGTCTGTTCTATTTGGAAATGGCTTCATGTTCGGTTTCATTCCAGTAGTAATTTAAGTTGAAAAGGTGATGACCAGCAGAATAGATAACTGCCAAACTAAATGGAATTGGCTTTTAAAGTACCCTCCGGCGAGCTTTAACCTTTCAACATTGAGTTGGTGAAACTGTCCTGACAGAATGCTCTTTGTATTTCCCCAGACTTATTCCACCTCTGAATCAGTTGGACCTGCTGAGGAATCTGAAGGGCAAGTCATTCAGGTATAAACATGATAGTAGAGTCAGAGTGGCAAAGCTGATGATGATCTCATGTTGACAAGGATACCAGGATGCTGATAAAGGAGATAATAGAGAATGTTTTTTAGTGCTGAAGCAATAATGAAAGAGGAAGAACAGAAAAGAAAGATTAGAAAAAAACATTTTTTTACATCCATATTAAAGCTACACTAATCAATATAATTACAATAACAAGACTCATAACTATGTATTATTCAAAAAGGCTCAGATGTAGAAACAAACAGAGAAATTAACACTCAGTAACCAGCAGGGAGCTATTTGTAGTGAAAAAGATCTGATAAGCCCACTGTATGGTATGTAGCAGCAAGCAGACAAAGCTGGCAGCACAGGTATCAGTACTGGTAAAATAATTTGTTATTAGGTTTAGGGCATTTAATTATCACTAAGCTGTTTGACTGTCCCAGCTACTAAGAGGCACTAACATAAATGTGGGAGAGAGAGTTCTAAACAATGGCATATTCAAACGTTGCTGGATTCCCGGCAACGTGAAGGATGACTGAGAAACAGCCAAAGAGGAAAAGATCTAAAGAGTATAAACAGAGAAGAAAGTTAAATGACCTGGCATGGGCGAATTCATTTAAACGCTGGTGCAACTTCTGAGAAATGTGGGCGGCAGAGCTTCTGAGGGAGTGCTAAAGGGAGGGGTGCATTTATTTGGCAGTTGAGTTCAAATATCAGTAATTGTTCTGCAGAATGACTTACTCTCCCTTTAACAAATAGACAGAACAGAAACTAAACCAAGATACTTCAGGGATGAGGGCATCATTCATTGTCCATCACTGCCTAGACATGAGGCCTTTCTCATTTCTCAGTTTGTACCTCCTCGCCTCCTCCCCTCGTGTCTTAGTTCCTCCCGTCCGAGATGCATGCAGAGGACTTGGGGAAGAGACGTGAGGAGTCATGAAGGCACAAAATAAAGAAACGAGAAGAGCCTCTCCACTTGTTTTCTGCTCTCTCTCCTCTGCCCTCAAATTAGCTGATATTATGTAAGACCCACCTTCTTGAGATTAGCAACCAATCAAAATGCAAATGAGAATCTGTGACTGTGACACTGCTGAACAGAGTGGAGCATTTCCCAATTTCTCAAGAGTTGGTGAAGACCAAAGAGTTAAAAGATAATTAATGTTGGACATAATTTTAAAACTAGATGGCTGCTAATACTAACTTTATAACATTTAATCTTGTGTGGAGTTCTTCCTTCAAGAGACCAAAAAATGTTTTACTTTAAAGTGACTTTAATAAAAATTTTTATAGAATCAACTGATCTACACTGAACAAAATTTTAAACATGTTTGTTTTTGTCCCCATTCATCATAAGCTAAACTCAAAAATCTAAGACTTTCTCTATTTACACAAAAGGTCTATTTCTCTCAAATATTGTGGCCTATGGCACACCCAATACCCATTCTGTCTGATCAGCATCTTGATATGCCACACCTGTGAGGTGGATGGATTATCTCGGAAAAGGAGAAGTGCTCTCTAATACAGATTATGACTTGAACAAAAACAAAAGTGTTTATAATTTTGTTCAGTATACATAAATACCTATGTATAATGTGAAAAGGGTTGCTCATTGTGAGGAATCCAAAGTTCCTCTTAGCTCCACAGACCCTATAGAGTCTTTTATGGTTTTGGTTCACTATCTCACCACCGTTTTTGGATGCAGCAGGTAGCTGTTTTCAGCAAAAAAACCCTGTTCAACTAAGCTGACAAAGTTACCGACTAGCTTTTGACCACAGCGTAGAATTAAGATGCAAAAGGAGCCAGCTATTTCTCATAAACTGTTACTGTAAAAATAAAATTACTGTATGTGTAATTCAAATACACTGTAAAGTACAGTTCTGTATATTATATATAGTTTACTGTAGTTTGAAGGATAATTAGACTGTAGCCTAAAACAGAACTTTTACAAATAATAATAATAATAATAATAATAATAATAATAATAATAATAATAGCATTATTTGTATAGAACTTTTCAATTAAGGTATTAAAGTAACAAAGCGCTTTACAACCAATGTAAAACATACGTAAGTAAAGAGTTAAAAAAATAAGAATAGGCCTTATTCAGTTGTTTCTGCCCAAAAAATCAGTTATTGCAGGTTGAAACAGATAATAGTTTTCACACATCCACATCCAGATCTAGTGAGGTAAATATCAGCATTGGATTATATACATTTTTTGTCACATCTTCTGTATGATTTGGATATGCAGCACAGCTTTTACCATCCGGAAGCTGGATTTAATACTAATCTGGTCAGGATCCCTGTTGCTTGACAAGTGATTCTCAGTGCTAATCCAATTCAGCCCGAACTGTATTACACTGTATGTCACAACAACATTGTTGATTATATCATACAGTGTGATAGATGACTGACTTGCACAGTGAAACAGTTGATTTCTTCTCTCCTCACAGGAAGGAATCTCAAACAGAAACTTCTCCCAGGTCTGTGATCTGAGCTTTTTATGAGTCTTCACCTCCCTTTGGCTTCTCTTCAATTCTGCTCTTAGCTGCTGCTGAGGCACTCTTCTTGGGGGAGTGTGTGCAAAGTATATCTGTGTGTGTGTGTGTGTGTGTGTGTGTGTGTTTGTATGTTGTGGATTATTGTATAAGTGCTGCATATCAGACATGGACATGGCTGTGCGTGTTAAGTGCCTCCTTCAAGAACAGTCATGCTGCATTTGCTCACATGGTGCTCAAAGATCAGCTCACTATGACCTCACTCCTGACTGGCAGCTTGATTAAACATTCACCAATAAGCTGTTCTTTGATACTCTAGCTTTCAGCATCACCTCAGGAAAAAGTGTATTTCAACACTTTAAGAGCTTGCTTGGGCCTTGACACTGTTTTTGACAAAAGAAACAAGTGTGATTATTGACAATGTTGTAACACTTTATCATGACTTAGTCCTTTATAAGCCATTTGCACATTTCGTGTTGAACCACAAAAAAATCTGCCCTAAAACATCATAAGAAAGATAATGGCAGGCATTAAAATTTATTCCACACAATGAAAAATAACAAAAGGCGACATGCTACTATGTAGTGTTAATTTATATGATAGACAAGCAGGTTGCAAATGAATTATGAATTATAGTTACAATAAAGTGTTACTGGCATCACAGTATGGCACACACTGCTGTTTTTGTGACTGTATCCACTGCTATTTTATCTTTTTGTGTCTCCTCTACGGCCCACCACTCCAGTAATGAAAATGCACACAAAGACAGACTTTGTGGCTGCTGTCCGAGAACTATTAGGTATAGTTGCTACTTAGATACTAACATCTGCACTGCAAGTCTGTGTGTCTCCTTCCATTCCTACCTCTGTTCCTCTTCCTATTTGAACACAAGTAGAGGAATCACAGAGTAAAGACTATTATTAGATAGGCCTATGTCGCTTGGTGAACAATAAAATCTGACTAGTTTTACACTTTTAATAGTGTAGTGCAGGTCTGTCAATGATGTCTAACCTGCTAACACCTTTTACCTTTTTCTCTGAAAACAAAACGCAGATATTCATACTTATTTACCGCCTGCCACAGTTGATTTATGGTTTGTGTCTGTAATGTAATGTCTTTATGCAGTTGATTTGCTTGCTGCCTTTTTTTTGCCTAATCAAGCACTTCCGTTCAGCAGGCAAGGTGCATATTGCTGAGTACCTAACGATGCGTTTCCTTTGACCGATTCCTGTGTATCAGAGAATACAGTATGATGGTGAATTATTTTGCATGATTTGTTTTCACTTTTTGCATAGAGTGAGACCACAGCTCTTCGTTTTGAGACGTGCAGTGTCACTTTGCTTCCCATGCATGCTTGCTTGTAGCTTCCTGCTGCTTGCCAGACCCACTGAATGCCCCACTATGTTCGTATTTGGACATGGCTCCTTCTGCTGTAGGACATTGCCCATTTTGCATTTCTGCTGAGGTAAGATTTATTATCACATCAGTGCTGAATTCGACAAATTCCCAAGATTAAAACAACAAAGCAGTAGGATAAAGACATTTAGTTGCAGATAGTTGTTTACATTAATTTAATGAGACTCTAAAAAACAGTTAATTTAGTTACATTTCCTTTCTTTTACTTGCTCTTTGTAGTCGAAAGGCCAGCCTGAAGGACAAAGTGTTTCCCAGTCCTTCCAAAGCTCCCGTGGCCAAGGGGAAGGCCCAGTCTCCAGGGGCAGAGGACAGGGCCGAGGCGAGTCCCAGCAAGGTCGCCAAGACCTGGAACTACACTGAGAAGAACCGAGGGCCAAGGCACTCCTTCAGAGTCCGGGGCAGCAGCTCGCGGCAAAACTCAGAGGGTGAGGGAACTCCTCCTTGTACAGAATAACATCTGACCTGATTAATAATGAGGGTTAAAACATACCTTGAAGGACAGTGCCTCTACCACTACTTTTGTTTTAGGAATATGGAATAGCCAATTGTTCACAAGGAATTATATAATTATTTTATAATAGAATTCTTATTATAATGGAATGTCTCTGAAACAGTATATCAACCAGGATGAAACACTAAACTCTGTCTAGAAACTGTTATTTAAGGGAGGTTTACAGCTGTTTAAAGGAATAGCTTGACATTTTGGGAAATACGCTTATTAGCTTTCATGCAGAGAGGACAGATTAATTACAACTTAACTGTATGGACAGGGAAGAGATCACCAATGTTATTGGAATTCATTCTAAGGGGGACATGCATATATGAACCAGATTTCATCACAATATATATTAATTTTAATCATTACCAAAAGAGCTACATTACAAATTTCTTACTAAAAGTTACTGAAGATTAGAGATACAGAGATCTACTGATTATTTTATTGATGACATACTTGATGACACCGCTTATTCAGCTCCCAAAAACAGGTTCTACTATTCTCTGCTCTGCTGCTCTCATGGTGTCTCTTCTCCTCTCCAACAACAATAAACACATGAATCGTCAAATGATCAAGCTTAATATTAATTAGACAAGATATGTCAAAAGACGCCACCAATATTTGAAAAAATTCGAAAGAGAACCAAAACCCTCAATTCTGATGAGCTTCACTGATGATTGATAGGTTTCCATTAAAATATGTTTTTTGACAAATTGTAGCGGTGTTTAGGGATCAGTATGAATTTGATCAGATCTTCTACTCTTATGACTTGTTGTCATAACTAAAAGTGGCTAGCACTGTGGATAGCACTAAGGCCTCACAGCAAGAAGGTTGCAGCAACAAACCGCAGTCGTCCCGGCCTTTCTGTGTGGAGTTTGCATGTTCTCCCCGTGTCTGCGTGGTTTTCCTCGGGCTATTTAGCTGAGGTTTTTATCCAAAGCGACTTACAATTGTTATACAGAGGTCACACACCTCTGGAGCAATGAGGGGTTAAGTGTCTTGCTCAGGGACACAATGGTACACAGTGGGGGACTGAACCCGGGTCTCTCACACCAAAGGCAGGCATCTTGTCCATTGCGCCATCACTCCAGATATAGATCTGGAGTTGGTCCCTGGGCGCTGCACGGCGGCTACCCACTGCTGCCTTGAGGGATGGGTTAAATGCAGAGAATGAATTTCGCAACACTTAAGTGTATGTGACAATAAAGTATCTTCTTCTTCATCTTCTTCTTAAAAGGGACTATTTAAAAAGATTTAAAAAAAATAATAAATTCATAACAGGTTTAGAATGAAATATATTGAAATATAATGAATTATTGTTTCTAGAGCAGCAACAGTAATGTTTACAACAGCAAAGTCACACTTTCTACATATTTACATGTTTATGCTAGTTGAACAGGTGTATTGACTAAAGTATTGGCTTTCTTTGCTTTCAAAGCTTTTAATAAATGTACAGAAATGAGGGTAGTTGTTGTCAACTTAAGTAATCTTGGAGTTATCTTCACCTAGTCCACTTCTCCTCTGCTGGCTCTCTGACCACTTGGCTTTATGTGTGTGTGTTCGTTTGTGTGTGTGTGTGTGTTTGTGTGAGAATGTGTTTGTGTAAGAGCTCACAGAAAGCAGGATTTCTATGATTCCAACACAGATTTGTTGTTCACAATGAAATGTTAGCATAATCACAATAAATAGGGTGTGTCGGTTCAGTTTACTGCGACGTGAACCTATGAACATAACGTCTCGGGTTACGTAGGTAACCCTTGTTCCCCGAGAAAGGGGAACGAGACACTGCGGCGGTGACAACACTATGGGAACACCTTTAGGCGTGGCAGGGATGAATGCGAATGAAAACTACTCCAATCCTATTGGCTTAGTGAGAACTGTAGCGTGTGACGGCGTAACCGTAGGCGCATATAAGCACGCCGGCACATAGGTACATTAGCTCTTTACTATGAAGCAAGGCAGGGAGTGTAACCCGAGACGTTCCCCTTCGAGGGGAACTCGAACTGCGTCGGTGACGACACTATGGGAACGAGATACCCATTATGCCGCGCCGAAAACCCCGCCTGCCCTAGCGTGCAGGCAACCTGTGGGCACGACTAAGAGGAGAGCGCTCGGGTGCCTGGTGCGGAGGGAAGGTCCAGACTATAGAACCGGATGAAAGTGTGAGGAGTGGCCCAGCCAGCTGCATCACAAACCTCCTGGAGAGATGCTCCAGAGAGGAGAGCCGTGGAGGCTGCCATGCCTCTCGTGGAGTGAGCCCTTATAGCCATAGGTGAAGGCAAATTGCGCACCTGATAGGTAAGGGAAATAGTCTGAACAATGCAGTTGCTGATGGTGTGTTTGGAAGCTGGGAGCCCAGCCTTGGGGGACCCGAAACACACCAGCAACTGGTCTGCCTTCCTCCACCGGGAGGACCTCAGAATGTAGGTACTCAGTGCTCTGACAGGACAGAGCAAATGAAGTCGCCCGTCCTCCGCCGTCACATGAGGTGGAGGATGAAACGACTGCAGTACCACGGGCCCCATCATGTTGGACTGCACCTTAGGAATGTATCCTGGAAAGGGGTGCAGGATGGCCCTCCTGTTTCCTGGGGCAAACTGCAGGCATCGAGGAGTAATCGACAGAGCCTGGAGGTCCCCCACCCTCCTCAGAGAGGTGATAGCAAGGAGAAAGGCCATCTTCAGGGTCAGGCACTTTGCCTCAGCCGACTCCATGGGTTCGAAGGGGGCCTCAGCCAATGCTTCAAGAACCACTGCCAGGTCCCAGGTGGGAACTCT